>JASGCC010000462.1:0-105075 GCA_030067915.1 Hydractinia echinata | reverse complement strand
AGACTTTTAGTTTTAAAAAAATGGTATGATTTTTGATCCGAGGCCAAATAAAATCAGTTTAATTGCCAGAATGCGAAAATGCGCGGTTTACTGTAAATTCCCGGCCGACATTTATAACCAAATGTATACAAAGAAATTAACGGGAGTAAAATCATTTCCCGCACGATTTTTGAAATACAGTTTTCACCACTCAAAGACCACACGATTTTTGAAATGCAGTTTTCACTACTGAAAGAGCTTGAGACTTGTAGTTTTAAAAAATGGTATGATTTTTGATCCTACGGCGAGTGAAAGCAGTTTATTAGCGTGAAACGGAAAATGCGCGTTTTCCGTAAATCCCGTGCCTGGTAGGTATATTCAAATGTGTAGAGAGAAAGTGCCCGGAGACTAACATCATTTCCTTAAGGATTTTTGAAATGCGGTTTTCACCACTGAAAGAGCCTGGGACTTGTACCTTTAAAAAATGGCATCATTTTTTAACAGACGCCGAGTAAAAAGCAGTGTAATTGCCAGAAACCAAAACTGTACGGTTTCCCGTAAATCCCGTACCATAATCCAATGTACACAGAGAAAGTAACCGGAAAGAAACTCATTTCTGGAACCATTTTTGAAATGAAGTTTTCACCACTGAAAGAGCATGAGACTTGTATTTTAAAATAGTATCATTTTCGATCAGACGCCGAATGGAAGCAGTTTAATCGACGCAGCCCAAAATGCGTGGTTTCCCCTAAATCCCGTGCCTGGTAGGTATATTCGAATGTGTACAGAAAAAGTGCCCGGAAAGTAAACTAATTTCTTGAAGGACTTTTGAAATGCAGTTTTCACCACTGAAAGAGCCTGAGACCTGTAGTTTTAAAAAATGGTATCATTTTCGATCAGACGCTGAATGGAAGCAGTTTAATCGACGCAGCCCAAAATGCGTGGTTTCCCCTAAATCCCGTGCCTGGTAGGTATACTCGAATGTGTAGAGAGAAAGTGCCCGGAGAGTAAACTAATTTCTTGAAGGATTTTTGAAATGTGGTTTTCACAACTGAAAGAGCTTGAGACTTTTAATTTTAAAAAATGGTATGATTTTTGATCCGAGGCCGTATAAAATCAGTTTAATTGCCAGAATGCGAAAATGCGCGGTTTACTGTAAATTCCCGGGCCGACATTTATAATCAAATGTATACAAAGAAATTAACGGGGAGTAAACTCATTTCCCGCACGATTTTTGAAATGCAGTTTTCACCACTAAAAGAGCCTGAGACCTGTAGTTTTAAAAAATGGTATCATTTTCGATGAGACGCCGAATGGAAGCAGTTTAATCGGCGCAGCCCAAAATGCATGGTTTCCCCTAATTCCCGTGCCTTGTAGGTATATTCGAATGTGTACAGAAAAAGTGCCTGGAGAGTAAACTAATTTCTTGAAGGACTTTTGAAATGTGGTTTTCACAAATGAAAGAGCTGGAGACTTTTAGTTTTAAAAAATGGTATGATTTTTGATCCGAGGCCGTATAAAATCAGTTTAATTGCCAGAATGCGAAAATGCGCGGTTTACTGTAAATTCCCGGGCCGACATTTATAATCAAATGTATACAAAGAAATTAACGGGGAGTAAACTCATTTCCCGCACGATTTTTGAAATGCAGTTTTCACCACTGAAAGAACCTGAGACCTGTAGTTTTAAAAAATGGTATCATTTTCAATCAGAATGGAAGCAGTTTAATCGGCGCAGCCCAAAATGCATGGTTTCCCCTAAATCCCGTGCCTTGTAGGTATATTCGAATGTGTACAGAAAAAGTGCCTGGAGAGTAAACTAATTTCTTGAAGGACTTTTGAAATGTGGTTTTCACAACTGAAAGAGCTGGAGACTTTTAGTTTTAAAAAATGGTATGAATTTTGATCCGAGGCCGTATAAAATCAGTTTAATTGCCAGAATGCAAAAATGCGCGGTTTACTGTAAATTCACGGCCCGACATTTATAGTCAAATGTATACAAAGAAATTAACGGGGAATAAACTCATTTCCCGCACGATTTTTGAAATGCAGTTTTCACCACTCAAAGACCACACGATTTTTGAAATGCAGTTTTCACTACTGAAAGAGCTTGAGACTTGTAGTTTTAAATAATGGTATGATTTTTGATCCAACGGCGAGTGAGAGCAGTTAAGTCGCAGGAAATAGAAAAGTGCGGTATTCCGTAAATCACGTACCTGGTTGGTATATTCGAATGGATACGGCGAAAGTACGCGGAGAGAAAACTCATTTCTTGAACGATTTTTGAAATGCGGTTTTTACAACTGAAAGAGCTTGAGACTTGTAATGTTAAAAAATGGTATGATTTTTGTTACGAGTGAGAGCAGTTCAATCACAGGAAAGAGAAAATGTGCGGTATCCCGTAAATCCAGTACCCCGTCGGTATGTTCGAATGTATACAAAGAAAGTACACGGAAAGAAAACTCATTTCTTGAACGATTTTGGAAATGTGGTTTTCACCACTCAAAGAGCATGAGACTCGTAGTTTTTAAAAATGGTATGATTTTTGATCCGACGCCGTATAAAATCAGTTTAATTGCCAGAATGCGAAAATGCGCAGTTTACTGTAAGTTCCCGGCCCGACATTTATAATCAAATGTATGCAATGAAATTAACGGGGAGTAAACTTATTTCCCGCACGATTATTGAAATGCAGTTTTCACCACTCAAAGAGCCTGAGACCTGTAGTTTTAAAAAATGGTATCATTTTCGATCAGACGCCGAATGGAAGCAGTTTAATCGGCGCAACCCAAAATGCATGGTTTCCCCTAAATCCCGTGCCTTGTAGGTATATTCGAATGTGTACAGAAAAAGTGCCTGGAGAGTAAACTAATTTCTTGAAGGACTTTTGAAATGCAGTTTTCACTACTGAAGGAGCTTGAGACTTGTAGTTTTAAAAAATGGTATGATTTTCGATCCAACGGCGAGTGAAAGCAGTTTATTAGCGTGAAACAGAAAATGCACGGTTTTCCGTAAATCCCGTGGTAGGTATATTCGAATGTGTACAGAGAAAGTGCCCGGAGAGTAAAATAATTTCTTGAAGGATTTTTGAAATGTGGATTTCACAACTGAAAGAGCTTGAGACTTTTAGTTTTAAAACATGGTATGATTTTTGATCCGAGGCCGTATAAAATCAGTTTAATTGCCAGAATGCGAAAATGCGCGGTTTACTGTAAATTCACGGCCCGACATTTATAATCAAATGTATACAAAGAATTTAACGGGGAGTAAACTCATTTACCACACGATTTTTGAAATGCAGTTTTCACTACTGAAAGAGCTTGAGACTTGTAGTTTTAAAAAATGGTATGATTTTTGATCCTACGGCGAGTGAAAGCAGTTTATTAGCGTGAAACGGAAAATGCGCAGTTTGCCGTAAATCCCGTGCCTGGTAGGTATATTCAAATGTGTAGAGAGAAAGTGCCCGGAGACTAACATTATTTTTTGAAGGATTTTTGAAATGCGGTTTTCACCACTGAAAGAGCCTGGGACTTGTACCTTTAAAAAATGGCATCCTTTTTTAACAGACGCCGAATAAAAGCAGTGTAATTGCCAGAAACCAAAACTGTACGGTTTCCCGTAAATCCCGTACCATAATCCAATGTATACAGAGAAAGTAACCGGAAAGAAATTCATTTCTGAAACCAATTTTGAAATGAAGTTTTCACCACTGAAAGAGCATGAGACTTGTATTTTAAAAATAGTATCATTTTCGATCAGACGCCGAATGGAAGCAGTTTAATCGACGCAGCACAAAATGCGTGGTTTCCCCTAAATCCCGTGTCTGGTAGGTATATTCGAATATGTACAGAAAAATTGCCCGGAGAGTAAACTAATTTCTCGAAGGACTTTTGAAATGTGGTTTTCACAACTGAAAGAGCTGGAGACTTTTAGTTTTAAAAAATGGTATGATTTTTGATCCGAGGCCGTATAAAATCAGTCTAATTGCCAGAATGCGAAAATGCGCAGTTTACTGTAAATTCCCGGCCCGACATTTATAATCAAATGTATACAAAGAAATTAACGTGGAGAAAACTCATTTCCCGCACGTTTTTTGAAATGCAGTTTTCACCACTGAAAGAGCCTGAGACCTGTAGTTTTAAAGAATGGTATCATTTTCGATCAGACGCCGAATGGAAGCAGTTTAATCGGCGCAGCCCAAAATGCATGGTTTCCCCTAAATCCCGTGCCTTGTAGGTATATTCGAATGTGTACAGAAAAAGTGCCTGGAGAGTAAACTAATTTCTTGAAGGACTTTTGAAATGTGGTTTTCAAAACTGAAAGAGCTGGAGACTTTTAGTTTTAAAAAATGGTATGATTTTTGATCCGAGGCCGTATAAAATCAGTCTAATTGCCAGAATGCGAAAATGCGCGGTTTACTGTAAATTCCCGGCCCGACATTTATAATCAAATGTATACAAAGAAATTAACGGGGAGTAAACTCATTTCCCGCACGATTTTTGAAATGCAGTTTTCACCACTGAAAGAGCCTGAGACCTGTAGTTTTAAAAAATGGTATCATATTCGATCAGACGCCGAATGGAAGCAGTTTAATCGGCGCAGCTCAAAATGCATGGTTTCCCCTGAATCCCGTGCTTTGTAGGTATATTCGAATGTGTACAGAAAAAGTGTCTGGAGAGTAAACTAATTTCTTGAAGGACTTTTGAAATGCGGTTTTCACCACTGAAAGAGCCTGGGACTTGTACCTTTAAAAAATGGCATCATTTTTTAACAGACGCCGAATAAAAGCAGTGTAATTGCCAGAAACCAAAACTGTACGGTTTCCCGTAAATCCCGTACATAATCCAATGTATACAGAGAAAGTAACCAGAAAGAAACTCATTTCTGAAACCATTTTTGAAATGAAGTTTTCACCACTGAAAGAGCATGAGACTTGTATTTTAAAAATAGTATCATTTTCGATCAGACGCCGAATGGAAGCAGTTTAATCGACGCAGCCCAAAATGCGTGGTTTCCCCTAAATCCCGTGCCTTGTAGGTATATTCGAATGTGTACAGAAAAAGTGCCTGGAGAGTAAACTAATTTCTTGAAGGACTTTTGAAATGTGGTTTTCACAACTGAAAGAGCTGGAGACTTTTAGTTTTAAAAAATGGTATGATTTTTGATCCGAGGCCGTATAAAATCAGTCTAATTGCCAGAATGCGAAAATGCGCGGTTTACTGTAAATTCCCGGCCCGACATTTATAATCAAATGTATACAAAGAAATTAACGGGGAGTAAAATCATTTCCCGCACGATTTTTGAAATGCAGTTTTCACCACTCAAAGACCACACGATTTTTGAAATGCAGTTTTCACTACTGAAAGAGCTTGAGACTTGTAGTTTTAAAAAATGGTATGATTTTTGATCCTACGGCGAGTGAAAGCAGTTTATTAGCGTGAAACGGAAAATGCGCAGTTTTCGTAAATCCCGTGCCTGGTAGGTATATTCAAATGTGTAGAGAGAAAGTGCCCGGAGACTAACATCATTTCTTTAAGGATTTTTGAAATGCGGTTTTCACCACTGAAAGAGCCTGGGACTTGTACCTTTAAAAAATGGCATCATTTTTTAACAGGCGCCGAATAAAAGCAGTGTAATTGCCAGAAACCAAAACTGTACGGTTTCCCGTAAATCCCGTACCATATTCCAATGTATACAGAGAAAGTAACCGGAAAGAAACTCATTTCTGGAACCATTTTTGAAATGAAGTTTTCACCACTGAAAGAGCATCAGACTTGTATTTTAAAAATAGTATCATTTTCGATCAGACGCCGAATGGAAGCAGTTTAATCGACGCAGCCCAAAATGCGTGGTTTACCCTAAATCCCGTGCCTGGTAGGTATATTCGAATGTGTACAGAAAAAGTGCCCGGAGAGTAAACTAATTTCTTGAAGGACTTTTGAAATGCAGTTTTCACCACTGAAAGAGCCTGAGACCTGTAGTTTTAAAAAATGGTATCATTTTCGATCAGGCGCCGAATGGAAGCAGTTTAATCGGCGCAGCCCAAAATGCATGGTTTCCCCTAAATCCCGTGCCTGGTAGGTATATTCGAATGTGTAGAGAGAAAGTGCCCGGAGAGTAAACTAATTTCTTGAAGGATTTTTGAAATGTGGTTTTCACAACTGAATGAGCTTGAGACTTTTAATTTTAAAAATTGGTATGATTTTTGATCCGAGGCCGTATAAAATCAGTTTAATTGCCAGAATGCGAAAATGCGCGGTTTACTGTAAATTCCCGGGCCGACATTTATAATCAAATGTATACAAAGAAATTAACGGGGAGTAAACTCATTTCCCGCACGATTTTTGAAATGCAGTTTTCACCACTGAAAGAGCCTGAGACCTGTAGTTTTAAAAAATGGTATCATTTTCGATCAGACGCCGAATGGAAGCAGTTTAATCGGCGCAGCCCAAAATGCATGGTTTCCCCTAAATCCCGTGCCTTGTAGGTATATTCGAATGTGTACAGAAAAAGTGCCTGGAGAGTAAACTAATTTCTTGAAGGACTTTTGAAATGTGGTTTTCACAACTGAAAGAGCTGGAGACTTTTAGTTTTAAAAAATGGTATGATTTTTGATCCGAGGCCGTATAAAATCAGTTTAATTGCCAGAATGCGAAAATGCGCGGTTTACTGTAAATTCCCGCGCCGACATTTATAATCAAATGTATACAAAGAAATTAACGGAGAGTAAACTCATTTCCCGCACGATTTTTGAAATGCAGTTTTCACCACTGAAAGAACCTGAGACCTGTAGTTTTAAAAAATGGTATCATTTTCGCTCAGACGCCGAATGGAAGCAGTTTAATCGGCGCAGCCCAAAATGCATGGTTTCCCCTAAATCCCGTGCCTTGTAGGTATATTCGAATGTGTACAGAAAAAGTGCCTGGAGAGTAAACTAATTTCTTGAAGGACTTTTGAAATGTGGTTTTCACAACTGAAAGAGCTGGAGACTTTTAGTTTTAAAAAATGGTATGATTTTCGATCCAACGGCGAGTGAAAGCAGTTTATTAGCGTGAAACAGAAAATGCACGGTTTTCCGTAAATCCCGTGGTAGGTATATTCGAATGTGTACAGAGAAAGTGCCCGGAGAGTAAAATAATTTCTTGAAGGATTTTTGAAATGTGGATTTCACAACTGAAAGAGCTTGAGACTTTTAGTTTTAAAACATGGTATGATTTTTGATCCGAGGCCGTATAAAATCAGTTTAATTGCCAGAATGCGAAAATGCGCGGTTTACTGTAAATTCACGGCCCGACATTTATAATCAAATGTATACAAAGAAATTAACGGGGAGTAAACTCATTTACCACACGATTTTTGAAATGCAGTTTTCACTACTGAAAGAGCTTGAGACTTGTAGTTTTAAAAAATGGTATGATTTTTGATCCTACGGCGAGTGAAAGCAGTTTATTAGCGTGAAACGGAGAATGCGCAGTTTGCCGTAAATCCCGTGCCTGGTAGGTATATTCAAATGTGTAGAGAGAAAGTGCCCGGAGACTAACATTATTTCTTGAAGGATTTTTGAAATGCGGTTTTCACCACTGAAAGAGCCTGGGACTTGTACCTTTAAAAAATGGCATCATTTTTTAACAGACGCCGAATAAAAGCAGTGTAATTGCCAGAAACCAAAACTGTACGGTTTCCCGTAAATCCCGTACCATAATCCAATGTATACAGAGAAAGTAACCGGAAAGAAACTCATTTCTGAAACCAATTTTGAAATGAAGTTTTCACCACTGAAAGAGCATGAGACTTGTATTTTAAAAATAGTATCATTTTCGATCAGACGCCGAATGGAAGCAGTTTAATCGACGCAGCACAAAATGCGTGGTTTCCCCTAAATCCCGTGTCTGGTAGGTATATTCGAATATGTACAGAAAAATTGCCCGGAGAGTAAACTAATTTCTCGAAGGACTTTTGAAATGTGGTTTTCACAACTGAAAGAGCTGGAGACTTTTAGTTTTAAAAAATGGTATGATTTTTGATCCGAGGCCGTATAAAATCAGTCTAATTGCCAGAATGCGAAAATGCGCAGTTTACTGTAAATTCCCGGCCCGACATTTATAATCAAATGTATACAAAGAAATTAACGTGGAGAAAACTCATTTCCCGCACGTTTTTGAAATGCAGTTTTCACCACTGAAAGAGCCTGAGACCTGTAGTTTTAAAGAATGGTATCATTTTCGATCAGACGCCGAATGGAAGCAGTTTAATCGGCGCAGCCCAAAATGCATGGTTTCCCCTAAATCCCGTGCCTTGTAGGTATATTCGAATGTGTACAGAAAAAGTGCCTGGAGAGTAAACTAATTTCTTGAAGGACTTTTGAAATGTGGTTTTCAAAACTGAAAGAGCTGGAGACTTTTAGTTTTAAAAAATGGTATGATTTTTGATCCGAGGCCGTATAAAATCAGTCTAATTGCCAGAATGCGAAAATGCGCGGTTTACTGTAAATTCCCGGCCCGACATTTATAATCAAATGTATACAAAGAAATTAACGGGGAGTAAACTCATTTCCCGCACGATTTTTGAAATGCAGTTTTCACCACTGAAAGAGCCTGAGACCTGTAGTTTTAAAAAATGGTATCATTTTCGATCAGACGCCGAATGGAAGCAGTTTAATCGGCGCAGCTCAAAATGCATGGTTTCCCCTGAATCCCGTGCTTTGTAGGTATATTCGAATGTGTACAGAAAAAGGGTCTGGAGAGTAAACTAATTTCTTGAAGGACTTTTGAAATGCGGTTTTCACCACTGAAAGAGCCTGGGACTTGTACCTTTAAAAAATGGCATCATTTTTTAACAGACGCCGAATAAAAGCAGTGTAATTGCCAGAAACCAAAACTGTACGGTTTCCCGTAAATCCCGTACCATAATCCAATGTATACAGAGAAAGTAACCAGAAAGAAACTCATTTCTGAAACCATTTTTGAAATGAAGTTTTCACCACTGAAAGAGCATGAGACTTGTATTTTAAAAATAGTATCATTTTCGATCAGACGCCGAATGGAAGCAGTTTAATCGACGCAGCCCAAAATGCGTGGTTTCCCCTAAATCCCGTGCCTTGTAGGTATATTCGAATGTGTACAGAAAAAGTGCCTGGAGAGTAAACTAATTTCTTGAAGGACTTTTGAAATGTGGTTTTCACAACTGAAAGAGCTGGAGACTTTTAGTTTTAAAAAATGGTATGATTTTTGATCCGAGGCCGTATAAAATCAGTCTAATTGCCAGAATGCGAAAATGCGCGGTTTACTGTAAATTCCCGGCCCGACATTTATAATCAAATGTATACAAAGAAATTAACGGGGAGTAAAATCATTTCCCGCACGATTGTTGAAATGCAGTTTTCACCACTCAAAGACCACACGATTTTTGAAATGCAGTTTTCACTACTGAAAGAGCTTGAGACTTGTAGTTTTAAAAAATGGTATGATTTTTGATCCTACGGCGAGTGAAAGCAGTTTATTAGCGTGAAACGGAAAATGCGCAGTTTTTCGTAAATCCCGTGCCTGGTAGGTATATTCAAATGTGTAGAGAGAAAGTGCCCGGAGACTAACATCATTTCTTTAAGGATTTTTGAAATGCGGTTTTCACCACTGAAAGAGCCTGGGACTTGTACCTTTAAAAAATGGCATCATTTTTTAACAGGCGCCGAATAAAAGCAGTGTAATTGCCAGAAACCAAAACTGTACGGTTTCCCGTAAATCCCGTACCATATTCCAATGTATACAGAGAAAGTAACCGGAAAGAAACTCATTTCTGGAACCATTTTTGAAATGAAGTTTTCACCACTGAAAGAGCATGAGACTTGTATTTTAAAAATAGTATCATTTTCGATCAGACGCCGAATGGAAGCAGTTTAATCGACGCAGCCCAAAATGCGTGGTTTACCCTAAATCCCGTGCCTGGTAGGTATATTCGAATGTGTACAGAAAAAGTGCCCGGAGAGTAAACTAATTTCTTGAAGGACTTTTGAAATGCAGTTTTCACCACTGAAAGAGCCTGAGACCTGTAGTTTTAAAAAATGGTATCATTTTCGATCAGACGCCGAATGGAAGCAGTTTAATCGCGCAGCCCAAAATGCATGGTTTCCCCTAAATCCCGTGCCTGGTAGGTATATTCGAATGTGTAGAGAGAAAGTGCCCGGAGAGTAAACTAATTTCTTGAAGGATTTTTGAAATGTGGTTTTCACAACTGAATGAGCTTGAGACTTTTAATTTTAAAAATTGGTATGATTTTTGATCCGAGGCCGTATAAAATCAGTTTAATTGCCAGAATGCGAAAATGCGCGGTTTACTGTAAATTCCCGGGCCGACATTTATAATCAAATGTATACAAAGAAATTAACGGGGAGTAAACTCATTTCCCGCACGATTTTTGAAATGCAGTTTTCACCACTGAAAGAGCCTGAGACCTGTAGTTTTAAAAAATGGTATCATTTTCGATCAGACGCCGAATGGAAGCAGTTTAATCGGCGCAGCCCAAAATGCATGGTTTCCCCTAAATCCCGTGCCTTGTAGGTATATTCGAATGTGTACAGAAAAAGTGCCTGGAGAGTAAACTAATTTCTTGAAGGACTTTTGAAATGTGGTTTTCACAACTGAAAGAGCTGGAGACTTTTAGTTTTAAAAAATGGTATGATTTTTGATCCGAGGCCGTATAAAATCAGTTTAATTGCCAGAATGCGAAAATGCGCGGTTTACTGTAAATTCCCGCGCCGACATTTATAATCAAATGTATACAAAGAAATTAACGGAGAGTAAACTCATTTCCCGCACGATTTTTGAAATGCAGTTTTCACCACTGAAAGAACCTGAGACCTGTAGTTTTAAAAAATGGTATCATTTTCGCTCAGACGCCGAATGGAAGCAGTTTAATCGGCGCAGCCCAAAATGCATGGTTTCCCCTAAATCCCGTGCCTTGTAGGTATATTCGAATGTGTACAGAAAAAGTGCCTGGAGAGTAAACTAATTTCTTGAAGGACTTTTGAAATGTGGTTTTCACAACTGAAAGAGCTGGAGTCTTTTAGTTTTAAAAAATGGTATGATTTTTGATCCGAGGCCGTATAAAATCAGTTTAATTGCCAGAATGCGAAAATGCGCGGTTTACTGTAAATTCACGGCCCGACATTTATAATCAAATGTATACAAAGAAATTAACGGGGAGTAAACTCATTTCCCGCACGATTTTTGAAATGCAGTTTTCACCACTCAAAGACCACACGATTTTTGAAATGCAGTTTTCACTACTGAAAGAGCTTGAGACTTGTAGTTTTAAAAAAATGGTATGATTTTTGATCCTACGGCGAGTGAAGCAGTTTATTAGCGTGAAACAGAAAATGCGCAGTTTTCCGTAAATTCCGTGCCTGGTAGGTATATTCAAATGTGTAGAGAGAAAGTGCCCGGAGAGTAACCTCATTTCTTGAAGGATTTTTGAAATGCGGTTTTCACCACTGAAAGAGCTTGAGACTTGTAGTTTTAAAAAATGGTATGATTTTTGATCCAATGCCGTATAAAATCAGTTTAATTGCCAGTAATTGCCAGAAACCAAAGCTGTGCGGTTTCCCGTAAATCCCGTACCATAATCCAATGTATACCGAGAAAGTAACCGGAAAGAAAACTCATTTCTGGAATCATGTTTGAAATGAAATTTTCACCACTAAAAGAGCATGAGACCTGTAGTTTTAAAAAATGGTATCATTTTCGATCAGACGCCGAATGGAAGCAGTTTAATCGGCGCAGCTCAAAATGCATGGTTTCCCCTGAATCCCGTGCTTTGTAGGTATATTCGAATGTGTACAGAAAAAGGGTCTGGAGAGTAAACTAATTTCTTGAAGGACTTTTGAAATGCGGTTTTCACCACTGAAAGAGCCTGGGACTTGTACCTTTAAAAAATGGCATCATTTTTTAACAGACGCCGAATAAAAGCAGTGTAATTGCCAGAAACCAAAACTGTACGGTTTCCCGTAAATCCCGTACCATAATCCAATGTATACAGAGAAAGTAACCAGAAAGAAACTCATTTCTGAAACCATTTTTGAAATGAAGTTTTCACCACTGAAAGAGCATGAGACTTGTATTTTAAAAATAGTATCATTTTCGATCAGACGCCGAATGGAAGCAGTTTAATCGACGCAGCCCAAAATGCGTGGTTTCCCCTAAATCCCGTGCCTTGTAGGTATATTCGAATGTGTACAGAAAAAGTGCCTGGAGAGTAAACTAATTTCTTGAAGGACTTTTGAAATGTGGTTTTCACAACTGAAAGAGCTGGAGACTTTTAGTTTTAAAAAATGGTATGATTTTTGATCCGAGGCCGTATAAAATCAGTCTAATTGCCAGAATGCGAAAATGCGCGGTTTACTGTAAATTCCCGGCCCGACATTTATAATCAAATGTATACAAAGAAATTAACGGGGAGTAAAATCATTTCCCGCACGATTTTTGAAATGCAGTTTTCACCACTCAAAGACCACACGATTTTTGAAATGCAGTTTTCACTACTGAAAGAGCTTGAGACTTGTAGTTTTAAAAAATGGTATGATTTTTGATCCTACGGCGAGTGAAAGCAGTTTATTAGCGTGAAACGGAAAATGCGCAGTTTTTCGTAAATCCCGTGCCTGGTAGGTATATTCAAATGTGTAGAGAGAAAGTGCCCGGAGACTAACATCATTTCTTTAAGGATTTTTGAAATGCGGTTTTCACCACTGAAAGAGCCTGGGACTTGTACCTTTAAAAAATGGCATCATTTTTTAACAGGCGCCGAATAAAAGCAGTGTAATTGCCAGAAACCAAAACTGTACGGTTTCCCGTAAATCCCGTACCATATTCCAATGTATACAGAGAAAGTAACCGGAAAGAAACTCATTTCTGGAACCATTTTTGAAATGAAGTTTTCACCACTGAAAGAGCATGAGACTTGTATTTTAAAAATAGTATCATTTTCGATGAGACGCCGAATGGAAGCAGTTTAATCGACGCAGCCCAAAATGCGTGGTTTACCCTAAATCCCGTGCCTGGTAGGTATATTCGAATGTGTACAGAAAAAGTGCCCGGAGAGTAAACTAATTTCTTGAAGGACTTTTGAAATGCAGTTTTCACCACTGAAAGAGCCTGAGACCTGTAGTTTTAAAAAATGGTATCATTTTCGATCAGACGCCGAATGGAAGCAGTTTAATCGGCGCAGCCCAAAATGCATGGTTTCCCCTAAATCCCGTGCCTGGTAGGTATATTCGAATGTGTAGAGAGAAAGTGCCCGGAGAGTAAACTAATTTCTTGAAGGATTTTTGAAATGTGGTTTTCACAACTGAATGAGCTTGAGACTTTTAATTTTAAAAATTGGTATGATTTTTGATCCGAGGCCGTATAAAATCAGTTTAATTGCCAGAATGCGAAAATGCGCGGTTTACTGTAAATTCCCGGGCCGACATTTATAATCAAATGTATACAAAGAAATTAACGGGGAGTAAACTCATTTCCCGCACGATTTTTGAAATGCAGTTTTCACCACTGAAAGAGCCTGAGACCTGTAGTTTTAAAAAATGGTATCATTTTCGATCAGACGCCGAATGGAAGCAGTTTAATCGGCGCAGCCCAAAATGCATGGTTTCCCCTAAATCCCGTGCCTTGTAGGTATATTCGAATGTGTACAGAAAAAGTGCCTGGAGAGTAAACTAATTTCTTGAAGGACTTTTGAAATGTGGTTTTCACAACTGAAAGAGCTGGAGACTTTTAGTTTTAAAAAATGGTATGATTTTTGATCCGAGGCCGTATAAAATCAGTTTAATTGCCAGAATGCGAAAATGCGCGGTTTACTGTAAATTCCCGCGCCGACATTTATAATCAAATGTATACAAAGAAATTAACGGAGAGTAAACTCATTTCCCGCACGATTTTTGAAATGCAGTTTTCACCACTGAAAGAACCTGAGACCTGTAGTTTTAAAAAATGGTATCATTTTCGCTCAGACGCCGAATGGAAGCAGTTTAATCGGCGCAGCCCAAAATGCATGGTTTCCCCTAAATCCCGTGCCTTGTAGGTATATTCGAATGTGTACAGAAAAAGTGCCTGGAGAGTAAACTAATTTCTTGAAGGACTTTTGAAATGTGGTTTTCACAACTGAAAGAGCTGGAGACTTTTAGTTTTAAAAAATGGTATGATTTTTGATCCGAGGCCGTATAAAATCAGTTTAATTGCCAGAATGCGAAAATGCGCGGTTTACTGTAAATTCACGGCCCGACATTTATAATCAAATGTATACAAAGAAATTAACGGGGAGTAAACTCATTTCCCGCACGATTTTTGAAATGCAGTTTTCACCACTCAAAGACCACACGATTTTTGAAATGCAGTTTTCACTACTGAAAGAGCTTGAGACTTGTAGTTTTAAAAAATGGTATGATTTTTGATCCTACGGCGAGTGAAAGCAGTTTATTAGCGTGAAACAGAAAATGCGCAGTTTTCCGTAAATTCCGTGCCTGGTAGGTATATTCAAATGTGTAGAGAGAAAGTGCCCGGAGAGTAACCTCATTTCTTGAAGGATTTTTGAAATGCGGTTTTCACCACTGAAAGAGCTTGAGACTTGTAGTTTTAAAAAATGGTATGATTTTTGATCCAATGCCGTATAAAATCAGTTTAATTGCCAGTAATTGCCAGAAACCAAAGCTGTGCGGTTTCCCGTAAATCCCGTACCATAATCCAATGTATACCGAGAAAGTAACCGGAAAGAAAACTCATTTCTGGAATCATGTTTGAAATGAAATTTTCACCACTAAAAGAGCATGAGACCTGAAGTTTTAAAAATGGTATCATTTTCGATCAGACGCCGAATGGAAGCAGTTTAATCGGCGCAGCCCAAAATGCGTGGTTTCCCCTAAATCCCGTGCCTGGTAGGTATATTCGAATGTGTACAGAGAAAGTGCCCGGAGAGTAAACTAATTTCTTGAAGGATTTTTGAAATGTGGTTTTCACAACTGAAAGAGCTGGAGACTCTTAGTTTTAAAAAATGGTATGATTTTTGATCCGAGGCCGATAAAATCAGTTTAATTGCTAGAATGCAAAAATGCGCGGTTTACTGTAAATTCCCGGCCCGAAATTTATAATCAAATGTATACAATGAAATTAACGGGGAGTAAACTCATTTCCCGCACGATTTTTGAAATGCAGTTTTCACCACTCAAAGAACATGAGACTTGTAGTTTTTAAAAATCGTATCAGTTTTTGATACGACGGCGAGTGAGAGCAGTTAAATCGCAGGAAATAGAAAAGTGCGGTATTCCGTAAATCACGTACCCGGTCGGTATATTCGAATGGATGCGGAGAAAGTACGCGGAGAGAACACTCATTTCTTGAACGATTTTAAACAGACGCCGAAAAAAGCAGTGTAATTGCCAGAAACCAAAACTGTACGGTTTCCCGTAAATCCCGTACCATAATCCAATGTATACAGAGAAAGTAACCGGAAAGAAATCTCATTTTTGGAACCATTTTTGAAATGAAGTTTTCACCACTGAAAGAGCATGAGACTTGTATTTTAAAAATGTTATCATTTTCGATCAGACGCCGAATGGAAGCAGTTTAATCGGCGCAGCCCAAAATGCGTGGTTTCCCCTAAATCCCGTGCCTGGTAGGTATATTCGAATGTGTACAGAAAAAGTGCCCGGAGAGTAAACTAATTTCTTGAAGGACTTTTGAAATGTGGTTTTCACAACTGAAAGAGCTGGAGACTTTTAGTTTTAAAAAATGGTATGATTTTTGATCCGAGGCCGTATAAAATCAGTTTAATTGCCAGAATGCGAAAATGCGCGGTTTACTGTAAATTCCCGGCCCGACATTTATAATCAAATGTATACAAAGAAATTAACGGGGAGTAAACTCATTTCCCGCACGATTTTTGAAATGCAGTTTTCACCACTCAAAGAACATGAGACTTGTAGTTTTTAAAAATCGTATCAGTTTTTGATACGACGGCGAGTGAGAGCATTGAGACTTGTAATTTTAAAAAATGGTATGATTTTTGATCCGACGCCGTATAAAATCAGTTTAATTGCCAGAATACGAAAATGCGCGGTTTACTGTGAATTCCCGGCCCGACCGTTATAATCAAATGCATAGAAAGAAAGTAAGTGGGTGTAAACTCATTTACAACACGATTTTTGAAATGCAGTTTTCACTACAGAAAGAGCTTGAGACTTGTAGTTTTAAAAAATGGTATGATTTTTGATCCTACGGCGAGTGAAAGCAGTTTATTAGCGTGAAACGGAAAATGCGCAGTTTTCCGTAAATCCCGTGCCTGGTAGGTATATTCAAATGTGTAGAGAGAAAGTGCCCGGAGACTAACATCATTTCTTGAAGGATTTTTGTAATGCGGTTTTCACCACTGAAAGAGCCTGGGACTTGTACCTTTAAAAAATGGCATCATTTTTTAACAGACGCCGAATAAAAGCAGTGTAATTGCCAGAAACCAAAACTGTACGGTTTCCCGTAAATTCCGTACCATAATCCAATGTATACAGAGAAAGTAACCGGAAAGAAACTCATTTCTGGAACCATTTTTGAAATGAAGTTTTCACCACTGAAAGAGCATGAGACTTGTATTTTAAAAATGGTATCATTTTCGATCAGACGCCGAATGGAAGCAGTTTAATCGACGCAGCCCAAAATGCGTGGTTTCCCCTAAATCCCCTGCCTGGTAGGTATATTCGAATGTGTACAGAGAAAGTGCCCGGAGAGTAAACTAATTTCTTGAAGGATTTTTGAAATGTGATTTTCACAACTGAAAGAGCTGGAGACTCTTAGTTTTAAAAAATGGTATGATTTTTGATCCGAGGCCGATAAAATCAGTTTAATTGCTAGAATGCAAAAATGCGCGGTTTACTGTAAATTCCCGGCCCGACATTTATAATCAAATGTATACAAAGAAATTAACGGGGAGTAAACTCATTTCCCGCACGATTTTTGAAATGCAGTTTTCACCACTCAAAGAGCATGAGACTTGTAGTTTTTAAAAATCGTATCAGTTTTTGATACGACGGCGAGTGAGAGCAGTTAAATCGCAGGAAATAGAAAAGTGCGGTATTCCGTAAATCACGTACCCGGTCGGTATATTCGAATGGATACGGAGAAAGTACGCGGAGAGAACACTCATTTCTTGAACGATTTTAAACAGACGCCGAATAAAAGCAGTGTAATTGCCAGAAACCAAAACTGTACGGTTTCCCGTAAATCCCGTACCATAATCCAATGTATACAGAGAAAGTAACCGGAAAGAAACTCATTTCTGGAACCATTTTTGAAATGAAGTTTTCACCACTGAAAGAGCATGAGACTTGTATTTTAAAAATGGTATCAATTTCGATCAGACGCCGAATGGAAGCAGTTTAATCGACGCAGCCCAAAATGCGTGGTTTCCCCTAAATCCCGTGCCTGGTAGGTATATTCGAATGTGTACAGAGAAAGTGCCCGGAGAGTAAACTAATTTCTTGAAGGATTTTTGAAATGTGGTTTTCACAACTGAAAGAGCTGGAGACTCTTAGTTTTAAAAAATGGTATGATTTTTGATCCGAGGCCGATCAAATCAGTTAATTGCTAGAATGCAAAAATGCGCGGTTTACTGTAAATTCCGGCCCGACATTTATAATCAAATGTATACAAAGAAATTAACGGGGAGTAAATTCATTTCCCGCACGATTTTTGAAATGCAGTTTTCACCACTCAAAGAGCATGAGACTTGTAGTTTTTAAAATCGTATCAGTTTTTGATACGACGGCGAGTGAGAGCAGTTAAATCGCAGGAAATAGAAAAGTGCGGTATTCCGTAAATCACGTACCCGGTCGGTATATTCGAATGGATACGGAGAAAGTACGCGGAGAGAACACTCATTTCTTGAACGATTTTAAACAGACGCCGAATAAAAGCAGTGTAATTGCCAGAAACCAAAACTGTACGGTTTCCCGTAAATCCCGTACCATAATCCAATGTATACAGAGAAAGTAACCGGAAAGAAACTCATTTCTGGAACCATTTTTGAAATGCAGTTTTCACCACTCAAAGACCACACGATTTTTGAAATGCAGTTTTCACTACTGAAAGAGCTTGAGACTTGTAGTTTTAAAAAATGGTATGATTTTTGATCCTACGGCGAGTGAAAGCAGTTTATTAGCGTGAAACAGAAAATGCGCAGTTTTTCCGTAAATTCCGTGCCTGGTAGGTATATTCAAATGTGTAGAGAGAAAGTGCCCGCGAGAGTAACCTCATTTCTTGAAGGATTTTTGAAATGCGGTTTTCACCACTGAAAGAGCTTGAGACTTGTAGTTTTAAAAAATGGTATGATTTTTGATCCAATGCCGTATAAAAATCAGTTTAATTGCCAGTAATTGCCAGAAACCAAAGCTGTGCGGTTTTCCCGTAAATCCCGTACCATAATCCAATGTATACGAGAAAGTAACCGGAAAGAAAACTCATTTCTGGAATCATGTTTGAAATGAAATTTTCACCACTAAAAGAGCATGAGACCTTGAAGTTTTAAAAATGGTATCATTTTCGATCAGACGCCGAATGGAAGCAGTTTAATCGGCGCAGCCCAAAATGCGTGTTTCCCCTAAATCCCGTGCCTGGTAGGTATATTCGAATGTGTACAGAGAAAGTGCCCGGAGAGTAAACTAATTTCTTGAAGGATTTTTGAAATGTGGTTTTCACAACTGAAAGAGCTGGAGACTCTTAGTTTTAAAAAATGGTATGAATTTTGATCCGAGGCCGATAAAATCAGTTTAATTGCTAGAATGCAAAAATGCGCGGTTTACTGTAAATTCCCGGCCCGAAATTTATAATCAAATGTATACAATAATTAACGGGGAGTAAACTCATTTCCCGCACGATTTTTGAAATGCAGTTTTCACCACTCAAAGAACATGAGACTTGTAGTTTTTAAAAATCGTATCAGTTTTTGATACGACGGCGAGTGAGAGCAGTTAAATCGCAGGAAATAGAAAAGTGCGGTATTCCGTAAATCACGTACCCGGTCGGTATATTCGAATGGATGCGGAGAAAGTACGCGGAGAGAACACTCATTTCTTGAACGATTTTAAACAGACGCCGAATAAAAGCAGTGTAATTGCCAGAAACCAAAACTGTACGGTTTCCCGTAAATCCCGTACCATAATCCAATGTATACAGAGAAAGTAACCGGAAAGAAATCTCATTTTGGAACCATTTTTGAAATGAAGTTTCACCACTGAAAGAGCATGAGACTTGTATTTTCAAAATGGTATCATTTTCGATCAGACGCCGAATGGAAGCAGTTTAATCGGCGCAGCCCAAAATGCGTGGTTTCCCCTAAATCCCGTGCCTGGTAGGTATATTCGAATGTGTACAGAAAAAAGTGCCCGGAGAGTAAACTAATTTCTTGAAGGACTTTTGAAATGTGGTTTTCACAACTGAAAGAGCTGGAGACTTTTAGTTTTAAAAAATGGTATGATTTTTGATCCGAGGCCGTATAATCAGTTTAATTGCCAGAATGCGAAAATGCGCGGTTTACTGTAAATTCCCGGGCCCGACATTTATAATCAAATGTATACAAAGAAATTAACGGGAGTAAACTCATTTCCCGCACGATTTTTGAAATGCAGTTTTCACCACTCAAAGAACATGAGACTTGTAGTTTTTAAAAATCGTATCAGTTTTTGATACGACGGCGAGTGAGAGCATTGAGACTTGTAATTTTAAAAAATGGTATGATTTTTGATCCGACGCCGTATAAAATCAGTTTAATTGCCAGAATACGAAAATGCGCGGTTTACTGTAATTCCCGGCCCGACCGTTATAATCAAATGCATACAAGAAAGTAAGTGGGTAAACTCATTTACACACGATTTTTGAAATGCAGTTTTCACTACAGAAGAGCTTGAGACTTGTAGTTTTAAAAAATGGTATGATTTTTGATCCTACGGCGAGTGAAAGCAGTTTATTAGCGTGAAACGGAAAATGCGCAGTTTTCCGTAAATCCCGTGCCTGGTAGGTATATTCAAATGTGTAGAGAGAAAGTGCCCGGAGACTAACATCATTTCTTGAAGGATTTTTGAAATGCGGTTTTCACCACTGAAAGAGCCTGGGACTTGTACCTTTAAAAAATGGCATCATTTTTAACAGACGCCGAATAAAAGCAGTGTAATTGCCAGAAACCAAAACTGTACGGTTTCCCGTAAATCCGTACCATAATCCAATGTATACAGAGAAAGTAACCGGAAAGAAACTCATTTCTGGAACCATTTTTGAAATGAAGTTTTCACCACTGAAAGAGCATGAGACTTGTATTTTAAAAATGGTATCATTTTCGATCAGACGCCGAATGGAAGCAGTTTAATCGGCGCAGCCCAAAATGCGTGGTTTCCCCTAAATCCCGTGCCTGGTAGGTATATTCGAATGTGTACAGAGAAAGTGCCCGGAGAGTAAACTAATTTCTTGAAGGATTTTTGAAATGTGGTTTTCACAACTGAAAGAGCTGGAGACTCTTAGTTTTAAAAAATGGTATGATTTTTGATCCGAGGCCGTATAAAATCAGTTTAATTGCCAGAATGCGAAAATGCGCGGTTTACTGTAAATTCCCGGCCCGACATTTATAATCAAATGTATACAAAGAAATTAACGGGGAGTAAACTCATTTCCCGCACGATTTTTGAAATGCAGTTTTCACCACTCAAAGAACATGAGACTTGTAGTTTTTAAAAATCGTATCAGTTTTTGATACGACGGCGAGTGAGAGCATTGAGACTTGTAATTTTAAAAAAATGGTATGATTTTTGATCCGACGCCGTATAAAATCAGTTTAATTGCCAGAATACGAAAATGCGCGGTTTACTGTGAATTCCCGGCCCGACCGTTATAATCAAATGCATAGAAAGAAAGTAAGTGGGTGTAAACTCATTTACAACACGATTTTTGAAATGCAGTTTTCACTACAGAAAGAGCTTGAGACTTGTAGTTTTAAAAAATGGTATGATTTTTGATCCTACGGCGAGTGAAAGCAGTTTATTAGCGTGAAACGGAAAATGCGCAGTTTTCCGTAAATCCCGTGCCTGGTAGGTATATTCAAATGTGTAGAGAGAAAGTGCCCGGAGACTAACATCATTTCTTGAAGGATTTTTGAAATGCGGTTTTCACCACTGAAAGAGCCTGGGACTTGTACCTTTAAAAAATGGCATCATTTTTTAACAGACGCCGAATAAAAGCAGTGTAATTGCCAGAAACCAAAACTGTACGGTTTCCCGTAAATTCCGTACCATAATCCAATGTATACAGAGAAAGTAACCGGAAAGAAACTCATTTCTGGAACCATTTTTGAAATGAAGTTTTCACCACTGAAAGAGCATGAGACTTGTATTTTAAAAATGGTATCATTTTCGATCAGACGCCGAATGGAAGCAGTTTAATCGACGCAGCCCAAAATGCGTGGTTTCCCCTAAATCCCGTGCCTGGTAGGTATATTCGAATGTGTACAGAGAAAGTGCCCGGAGAGTAAACTAATTTCTTGAAGGATTTTTGAAATGTGGTTTTCACAACTGAAAGAGCTGGAGACTCTTAGTTTTAAAAAATGGTATGATTTTTGATCCGAGGCCGATAAAATCAGTTTAATTGCTAGAATGCAAAAATGCGCGGTTTACTGTAAATTCCCGGCCCGACATTTATAATCAAATGTATACAAAGAAATTAACGGGGAGTAAACTCATTTCCCGCACGATTTTTGAAATGCAGTTTTCACCACTCAAAGAGCATGAGACTTGTAGTTTTTAAAAATCGTATCAGTTTTTGATACGACGGCGAGTGAGAGCAGTTAAATCGCAGGAAATAGAAAAGTGCGGTATTCCGTAAATCACGTACCCGGTCGGTATATTCGAATGGATACGGAGAAAGTACGCGAGAGAACACTCATTTCTTGAACGATTTTAAACAGACGCCGAATAAAAGCAGTGTAATTGCCAGAAACCAAAACTGTACGGTTTCCCGTAAATCCCGTACCATAATCCAATGTATACAGAGAAAGTAACCGGAAAGAAACTCATTTCTGGAACCATTTTTGAAATGAAGTTTTCACCACTGAAAGAGCATGAGACTTGTATTTTAAAAATGGTATCATTTTCGATCAGACGCCGAATGGAAGCAGTTTAATCGACGCAGCCCAAAATGCGTGGTTTCCCCTAAATCCCGTGCCTGGTAGGTATATTGAATGTGTACAGAGAAAGTGCCCGGAGAGTAAACTAATTTCTTGAAGGATTTTTGAAATGTGGTTTTCACAACTGAAAGAGCTGGAGACTCTTAGTTTTAAAAAATGGTATGATTTTGATCCGAGGCCGATAAAATAGTTTAATTGCTAGAATGCAAAAATGCGCGGTTTACTGTAAATTCCCGGCCCGACATTTATAATCAAATGTATACAAAGAAATTAACGGGGAGTAAACTCATTTCCCGCACGATTTTTGAAATGCAGTTTTCACCACTCAAAGAGCATGAGACTTGTATTTTTTAAAAATCGTATCAGTTTTTGATACGACGGCGAGTGAGAGCAGTTAAATCGCAGGAAATAGAAAAGTGCGGTATTCCGTAAATCACGTACCCGGTCGGTATATTCGAATGGATACGGAGAAAGTACGCGGAGAGAACACTCATTTCTTGAACGATTTTAAACAGACGCCGAATAAAAGCAGTGTAATTGCCAGAAACCAAAACTGTACGGTTTCCCGTAAATCCCGTACCATAATCCAATGTATACAGAGAAAGTAACCGGAAAGAAACTCATTTCTGGAACCATTTTTGAAATGAAGTTTTCACCACTGAAAGAGCATGAGACTTGTATTTAAAAATGGTATCATTTTCGATCAGACGCCGAATGGAAGCAGTTTAATCGGCGCAGCCCAAAATGCGTGGTTTCCCCTAAATCCCGTGCCTGGTAGGTATATTCGAATGTGTACAGAGAAAGTGCCCGGAGACTGACTAATTTCTTGAAGGATTTTTGAAATGTGGTTTTCACAACTGAAAGAGCTGGAGACTCTTAGTTTTAAAAAATGGTATGATTTTTGATCCGAGGCCGATAAAATCAGTTTAATTGCTAGAATGCAAAAATGCGCGGTTTACTGTAAATTCCCGGCCCGACATTTATAATCAAATGTATACAAAGAAATTAACGGGGAGTAAACTCATTTCCCGCACGATTTTTGAAATGCAGTTTTCACCACTCAAAGAGCATGAGACTTGTAGTTTTTAAAAATCGTATCAGTTTTTGATACGACGGCGAGTGAGAGCAGTTAAATCGCAGGAAATAGAAAAGTGCGGTATTCCGTAAATCACGTACCCGGTCGGTATATTCGAATGGATACGGAGAAAGTACGCGGAGAGAACACTCATTTCTTGAACGATTTTAAACAGACGCCGAATAAAAGCAGTGTAATTGCCAGAAACCAAAACTGTACGGTTTCCCGTAAATCCCGTACCATAATCCAAATGTATACAGAGAAAGTAACCGGAAAGAAACTCATTTCTGGAACCATTTTTGAAATGAAGTTTTCACCACTGAAAGAGCATGAGACTTGTATTTTAAAAATGGTATCATTTTCGATCAGACGCCGAATGGAAGCAGTTTAATCGACGCAGCCCAAAATGCGTGGTTTCCCCTAAATCCCGTGCCTGGTAGGTATATTCGAATGTGTACAGAGAAAGTGCCCGGAGAGTAAACTAATTTCTTGAAGGATTTTTGAAATGTGGTTTTCACAACTGAAAGAGCTGGAGACTCTTAGTTTTAAAAAATGGTATGATTTTTGATCCGAGGCCGATAAAATCAGTTTAATTGCTAGAATGCAAAAATGCGCGGTTTACTGTAAATTCCCGGCCCGACATTTATAATCAAATGTATACAAAGAAATTAACGGGGAGTAAATTCATTTCCCGCACGATTTTTGAAATGCAGTTTTCACCACTCAAAGAGCATGAGACTTGTAGTTTTTAAAAATCGTATCAGTTTTTGATACGACGGCGAGTGAGAGCAGTTAAATCGCAGGAAATAGAAAAGTGCGGTATTCCGTAAATCACGTACCCGGTCGGTATATTTGAATGGATACGGAGAAAGTACGCGGAGAGAACACTCATTTCTTGAACGATTTTAAACAGACGCCGAATAAAAGCAGTGTAATTGCCAGAAACCAAAACTGTACGGTTTCCCGTAAATCCCGTACCATAATCCAATGTATACAGAGAAAGTAACCGGAAAGAAACTCATTTCTGGAACCATTTTTTGAAATGAAGTTTTCACCACTGAAAGAGCATGAGACTTGTATTTTAAAAATGGTATCATTTTCGATCAGACGCCGAATGGAAGCAGTTTAATCGACGCAGCCCAAAATGCGTGGTTTCCCCTAAATCCCGTGCCTGGTAGGTATATTTGAATGTGTACAGAGAAAGTGCCCGGAGAGTAAACTAATTTCTTGAAGGATTTTTGAAATGTGGTTTTCACAACTGAAAGAGCTGGAGACTCTTAGTTTTAAAAAATGGTATGATTTTTGATCCGAGGCCGATAAAATTAGTTTAATTGCTAGAATGCAAAAATGCGCGGTTTACTGTAAATTCCCGGCCCGACATTTATAATCAAATGTATACAAAGAAATTAACGGGGAGTAAACTCATTTCCCGCACGATTTTTGAAATGCAGTTTTCACCACTCAAAGAGCATGAGACTTGTATTTTTTAAAAATCGTATCAGTTTTTGATACGACGACGAGTGAGAGCAGTTAAATCGCAGGAAATAGAAAAGTGCGGTATTCCGTAAATCACGTACCCGGTCGGTATATTCGAATGGATACGGAGAAAGTACGCGGAGAGAACACTCATTTCTTGAACGATTTTAAACAGACGCCGAATAAAAGCAGTGTAATTGCCAGAAACCAAAACTGTACGGTTTCCCGTAAATCCCGTACCATAATCCAATGTATACAGAGAAAGTAACCGGAAAGAAACTCATTTCTGGAACCATTTTTGAAATGAAGTTTTCACCACTGAAAGAGCATGAGACTTGTATTATAAAAATGGTATCATTTTCGATCAGACGCCGAATGGAAGCAGTTTAATCGGCGCAGCCCAAAATGCGTGGTTTCCCCTAAATCCCGTGCCTGGTAGGTATATTCGAATGTGTACAGAGAAAGTGCCCGGAGACTAACATCATTTCTTGAAGGATTTTTGAAATGCGGTTTTCACTACTGAAAGAGCTGGAGACTCTTAGTTTTTAAAAATGGTATGATTTTTGATCCGAGGCCGATAAAATCAGTTTAATTGCTAGAATGCAAAAATGCGCGGTTTACTGTAAATTCCCGGCCCGACATTTATAATCAAATGTATACAAAGAAATTAACGGGGAGTAAACTCATTTCCCGCACGATTTTTGAAATGCAGTTTTCACCACTCAAAGAGCATGAGACTTGTAGTTTTTAAAAATCGTATCAGTTTTTGGTACGACGGCGAGTGAGAGCATTGAGACTTGTAATTTTAAAAAATGGTATCATTTTTGATCCGACGCCGTATAAAATCAGTTTAATTGCCAGAATACGAAAATGCGCGGTTTACTGTAAATTTCCGGCCCGACCTTTATAATCAAATGCATACAAAGAAAGTAAGTGGGAGTAAACTCATTTACCACACGATTTTTGAAATGCAGTTTTCACTACTGAAAGAGCTGGAGACTCTTAGTTTTAAAAAATGGTATGATTTTTGATCCGAGGCCGATAAAATCAGTTTAATTGCTAGAATGCAAAAATGCACGGTTTACTGTAAATTCCCGGCCCGACATTTATAATCAAATGTATACAAAGAAATTAACGGGGAGTA
Source organism: Hydractinia echinata (assembly GCA_030067915.1). Taxonomy (NCBI): domain Eukaryota; kingdom Metazoa; phylum Cnidaria; class Hydrozoa; order Anthoathecata; family Hydractiniidae; genus Hydractinia; species Hydractinia echinata. The sequence continues at coordinate 79,208 of JASGCC010000462.1, read as the reverse complement.
AACTCATTTCCCGCACGATTTTTGAAATGCAGTTTTCACCACTCATAGAGCATGAGACTTGTAGTTTTTAAAAATCCTATCAGTTTCGATCAGACGCCGAATGGAAGCAGTTTAATCGGCGCAGCCCAAAATGCGTGGTTTCACCTAAATCCCGTGCATAGTATGTATATTCGAATGTGTACAGAAAAAGTGCCCGGAGAGTAAACTAATTTCTTGAAGGACTTTTGAAATGTGGTTTTCACAACTAAAAGAGCTGGAGACTTTTAGTTTTAAAAAATGGTATGATTTTTGATCCGAGGCCGTATAAAATCAGTTTAATTGCCAGTATGCGAAAATGCGCGGTTTACTGTAAATTCCCGGCCCGACATTTATAATCAAATGTATACAAAGAAATTAACGGGGAGTAAACTCATTTCCCGCACGATTTTTGAAATACAGTTTTCACCACTCAAAGAACATGAGACTTGTAGTTTTTAAAAATCGTATCAGTTTTTGATACGACGGCGAGTGAGAGCATTGAGACTTGTAATTTTAAAAAATGGTATGATTTTTGATCCGACGCCGTATAAAATCAGTTTAATTGCCAGAATACGAAAATGCGCGGTTTACTGTGAATTCCCGGCCCGACCTTTATAATCAAATGCATAGAAAGAAAGTAAGTGGGAGTAAACTCATTTACAACACGATTTTTGAAATGCAGTTTTCACTACAGAAAGAGCTTGAGACTTGTAGTTTTAAAAAATGGTATGATTTTTGATCCTACGGCGAGTGAAAGCAGTTTATTAGCGTGAAACGGAAAATGCGCAGTTTTCCGTAAATCCCGTGCCTGGTAGGTATATTCAAATGTGTAGAGAGAAAGTGCCCGGAGACTAACATCATTTCTTGAAGGATTTTTGTAATGCGGTTTTCACCACTGAAAGAGCCTGGGACTTGTACCTTTAAAAAATGGCATCATTTTTTAACAGACGCCGAATAAAAGCAGTGTAATTGCCAGAAACCAAAACTGTACGGTTTCCCGTAAATTCCGTACCATAATCCAATGTATACAGAGAAAGTAACCGGAAAGAAACTCATTTCTGGAACCATTTTTGAAATGAAGTTTTCACCACTGAAAGAGCATGAGACTTGTATTTTAAAAATGGTATCATTTTCGATCAGACGCCGAATGGAAGCAGTTTAATCGACGCAGCCCAAAATGCGTGGTTTCCCCTAAATCCCCTGCCTGGTAGGTATATTCGAATGTGTAGAGAGAAAGTGCCCGGAGACTAACATCATTTCTTGAAGGATTTTTGAAATGCGGTTTTCACCACTGAAAGAGCCTGGGACTTGTACCTTTAAAAAATGGCATCATTTTTTAACAGACGCCGAATAAAAGCAGTGTAATTGCCAGAAACCAAAACTGTACGGTTTCCCGTAAATCCCGTACCATAATCCAATGTATACAGAGAAAGTAACCGGAAAGAAACTCATTTCTGGAACCATTTTTGAAATGAAGTTTTCACCACTGAAAGAGCATGAGACTTGTAGATTTAAAAAATGGTATGACTTTTGATCCTACGGCGAGTGAAAGCAGTTTATTAGCGTGAAACAGAAAATGCGCAGTTTTCCGTAAATCCCGTGCCTGGTAGGTATATTCAAATGTGTAGAGAGAAAGTGCCCGGAGACTAACATCATTTATTGAAGGATTTTTGAAATGCGGTTTTCACCACTGAAAGAGCCTGGGACTTGTACCTTTAAAAAATGGCATCACTTTTTAACAGACGCCAAATAAAAGCAGTGTAATTGCCAGAAACCAAAACTGTACGTTTTCCCGTAAATCCCGTACCATAATCCAATGTATACAGAGAAAGTAACCGGAAAGAAACTCATTTCTGGAACCATTTTTGAAATGAAGTTTTCACCACTGAAAGAGCATGAGACTTGTATTTTAAAAATGGTATCATTTTCGATCAGACGCCGAATGGAAGCAGTTTAATCGACGCAGCCCAAAATGCGTGGTTTCCCCTAATCCCGTGCCTGGTAGGTATATTCGAATGTGTACAGAGAAAGTGCCCGGAGAGTAAACTAATTTCTTGAAGTATTTTTGAAATGTGGTTTTCACAACTGAAAGAGCTGGAGACTCTTAGTTTTAAAAAATGGTATGATTTTTGATCCGAGGCCGATAAAATCAGTTTAATTGCTAGAATGCAAAAATGCGCGGTTTACTGTAAATTCCCGGCCCGACATTTATAATCAAATGTATACAAAGAAATTAACGGGGAGTAAACTCATTTCCCGCACGATTTTTGAAATGCAGTTTTCACCACTCAAAGAGCATGAGACTTGTAGTTTTTAAAAATCGTATCAGTTTTTGATACGACGGCGAGTGAGGGCAGTTAAATCGCAGGAAATAGAAAAGTGCGGTATTCCGTAAATCACGTACCCGGTCGGTATATTCGAATGGATACGGAGAAAGTACGCGGAGAGAACACTCATTTCTTGAACGATTTTAAACAGACGCCGAATAAAAGCAGTGTAATTGCCAGAAACCAAAACTGTACGGTTTCCCGTAAATCCCGTACCATAATCCAATGTATACAGAGAAAGTAACCGGAAAGAAATCTCATTTCTGGAACCATTTTTGAAATGAAGTTTTCACCACTGAAAGAGCATGAGACTTGTATTTTAAAAATGTTATCATTTTCGATCAGACGCCGAATGGAAGCAGTTTAATCGGCGCAGCCCAAAATGCGTGGTTTCCCCTAAATCCCGTGCCTGGTAGCTATATTCGAATGTGTACAGAGAAAGTGCCCGGAGAGTAAACTAATTTCTTGAAGGATTTTTGAAATGTGGTGTTCACAACTGAAAGAGCTGGAGACTCTTAGTTTTAAAAAATGGTATGATTTTTGATCCGAGGCCGATAAAATCAGTTTAATTGCAGAATGCAAAAATGCGCGGTTTACTGTAAATTCCCGGCCCGACATTTATAATCAAATGTATACAAAGAAATTAACGGGGAGTAAACTCATTTCCGCACGATTTTTGAAATGAAGTTTTCACCACTGAAAGAGCATGAGACTTGTATTTTAAAAATGGTATCATTTTCGATCAGACGCCGAATGGAAGCAGTTTAATCGGCGCAGCCCAAAATGCGTGGTTTCCCCTAAATCCCGTGCCTGGTAGGTATATTCGAATGTGTACAGAGAAAGTGCCCGGAGACTAACATCATTTCTTGAAGGATTTTTGAAATGCGGTTTTCACAACTGAAAGAGCTGGAGACTCTTAGTTTTAAAAAATGGTATGATTTTTGATCCGAGGCAGTATAAAATCAGTTTAATTGCCAGAATGCGAAAATGCGCGGTTTACTGTAAATTCCCGGCCCGACATTTATAATCAAATGTATACAAAGAAATTAAGGGGGAGTAAACTTATTTCCCGCCCGATTTTTGAAATGCAGTTTTCACCACTCAAAGAACATGAGACTTGTAGTTTTTAAAAATCGTATCAGTTTTTGACACGACGGCGAGTGAGAGCATTGAGACTTGTAATTTTAAAAAATGGTATGATTTTTGATCCGACGCCGTATAAAATCAGTTTAATTGCCAGAATACGAAAATGCGCGGTTTACTGTAAATTCCCGGCCCGACCTTTATAATCAAATGCATACAAAGAAAGTAAGTGGGAGTAAACCCATTTACCACACGATTTTTGAAATGCAGTTTTCACTACTGAAAGAGCTTGAGACTTGTAGTTTTAAAAAATGGTATGATTTTTGATCCTACGACGAGTGAAAGCAGTTTTCCGTAAATCCCGTGCCTGGTAGGTATATTCAAATGTGTAGAGAGAAAGTGCCCGGAGACTAACATCATTTCTTGAAGGATTTTTGAAATGCGGTTTTCACCACTGAAAGAGCCTGGGACTTGTACCTTTAAAAAATGGCATCATTTTTTAACAGACGCCGAATAAAAGCAGTGTAATTGCCAGAAACCAAAACTGTACGGTTTCCCGTAAATCCCGTACCATAATCCAATGTATACAGAGAAAGTAACCGGAAAGAAACTCATTTCTGGAACCATTTTTGAAATGAAGTTTTCACCACTGAAAGAGCATGAGACTTGTATTTTAAAAATGGTATCATTTTCGATCAGACGCCGAATGGAAGCAGTTTAATCGACGCAGCCCAAAATGCGTGGTTTCCCCTAAATCCCGTGCCTGGTAGGTATATTCGAATGTGTACAGAGAAAGTGCCCGGAGAGTAAACTAATTTCTTGAAGGATTTTTGAAATGTGGTTTTCACAACTGAAAGAGCTGGAGACTCTTAGTTTTAAAAAATGGTATGATTTTTGATCCGAGGCCGATAAAATCAGTTTAATTGCTAGAATGCAAAAATGCGCGGTTTACTGTAAATTCCCGGCCCGACATTTATAATCAAATGTATACAAAGAAATTAACGGGGAGTAAACTCATTTCCCGCACGATTTTTGAAATGCAGTTTTCACCACTCAAAGAGCATGGACTTGTAGTTTTTAAAAATCGTATCAGTTTTTGATACGACGGCGAGTGAGAGCAGTTAAATCGCAGGAAATAGAAAAGTGCGGTATTCCGTAAATCACGTACCCGGTCGGTATATTCGAATGGATACGGAGAAAGTACGCGGAGAGAACACTCATTTCTTGAACGATTTTAAACAGACGCCGAATAAAAGCAGTGTAATTGCCAGAAACCAAAACTGTACGGTTTCCCGTAAATCCCGTACCATAATCCAATGTATACAGAGAAAGTAACCGGAAAGAAATCTCATTTCTGGAACCATTTTTGAAATGAAGTTTTCACCACTGAAAGAGCATGAGACTTGTATTTTAAAAATGGTATCATTTTCGATCAGACGCCGAATGGAAGCAGTTTAATCGGCGCAGCCCAAAATGCGTGGTTTCCCCTAAATCCCGTGCCTGGTAGGTATATTCGAATGTGTACAGAGAAAGTGCCCGGAGAGTAAACTAATTTCTTGAAGGATTTTTGAAATGTGGTTTTCACAACTGAAAGAGCTGGAGACTCTTAGTTTTAAAAAATGGTATGATTTTTGATCCGAGGCCGATAAAATCAGTTTAATTGCTAGAATGCAAAAATGCGCGGTTTACTGTAAATTCCCGGCCCGACATTTATAATCAAATGTATACAAAGAAATTAACGGGGAGTAAACTCATTTCCCGCACGATTTTTGAAATGCAGTTTTCACCACTGAAAGAGCATGAGATTTGTATTTTAAAAATGGTATCATTTTCGATCAGACGCCGAATGGAAGCAGTTTAATCGGCGCAGCCCAAAATTCGTGGTTTCCCCTAAATCCCGTGCCTGGTAGGTATATTCGAATGTGTACAGAGAAAGTGCCCGGAGAGTAAACTAATTTCTTGAAGGATTTTTGAAATGCGGTTTTCACCACTGAAAGATCCTGGGACTTGTACCTTTAAAAAATGGCATCGTTTTTTAACAGACGCCGAATAAAAGCAGTGTAATTGCCAGAAACCAAAACTTTACGGTTTCCCGTAAATCCCGTACCATAATCCAATGTATACAGAGAGTAACCGGAAAGAAACTCATTTCTGGAACCACTTTTGAAATGAAGTTTTCACCACTGAAAGAGCATGAGACTTGTATTTTAAAAATGGTATCATTTTCGATCAGACGCCGAATGGAAGCAGTTTAATCGACGCAGCCCAAAATGCGTGGTTTCCCCTAAATCCCGTGCCTGGTAGGTATATTCGAATGTGTACAGAGAAAGTGCCCGGAGAGTAAACTAATTTCTTGAAGGATTTTTGAAATGTGGTTTTCACAACTGAAAGAGCTGGAGACTCTTAGTTTTAAAAAATGGTATGATTTTTGATCCGAGGCAGTATAAAATCAGTTTAATTGCCAGAATGCGAAAATGCGCGGTTTACTGTAAATTCCCGGCCCGACCTTTATAATCAAATGCATACAAAGAAAGTAAGTGGGAGTAAACCATTTACCACACGATTTTTGAAATGCAGTTTTCACTACTGAAAGAGCTTGAGACTTGTAGTTTTAAAAAATGGTATGATTTTTGATCCTACGGCGAGTGAAAGCAGTTTTCCGTAAATCCCGTGCCTGGTAGGTATATTCAAATGTGTAGAGAGAAAGTGCCCGGAGACTAACATCATTTCTTGAAGGATTTTTGAAATGCGGCTTTCACTACTGAAAGAGCTGGAGACTCTTAGTTTTAAAAAATGGTATGATTTTTGATCCGAGGCCGATAAAATCAGTTTATTGCTAGAATGCAAAAATGCGCGGTTTACTGTAAATTCCCGGCCCGACATTTATAATCAAATGTAAACAAAGAAATTAACGGGGAGTAAACTCATTTCCCGCACGATTTTTGAAATGCAGATTTCACCACTCAAAGAGCATGAGACTTGTAGTTTTTAAAAATCGTATCAGTTTTTGATAAGACGGCGAGTGAGAGCATTGAGACTTGTAATTTTAAAAAATGGTATGATTTTTGATCCGACGCCGTGTAAAATCAGTTTAATTGCCAGAATACGAAAATGCGCGGTTTACTGTAAATTCCCGGCGCGACCTTTATAATCAAATGCATACAAAGAAAGTAAGTGGGAGTAAACTCATTTACCACACGATTTTTGAAATGCAGTTTTCACTACTGAAAGAGCTGGAGACTCTTAGTTTTAAAAAATGGTATGATTTTTGATCCGAGGCCGATAAAATCAGTTTAATTGCTAGAATGCAAAAATGCGCGGGTTACTGTAAATTCCCGGCCCGACATTTATAATCAAATGTATACAAAGAAATTAATGGGGAGTAAACTCATTTCCCGCACGATTTTTGAAATGCAGTTTTCACCACTCAAAGAGCATGAGACTTGTAGTTTTTAAAAATCGTAACAATTTTTGATACGACGGCGAGTGAGAGCAGTTAAATCGCAGGAAATAGAAAAGTGCGGTATTCCGTAAATCACGTACCCGGTTGGTATATTCGAATGGATACGGAGAAAGTACGCGGAGAGAAAACTCATTTCTTGAACGATTTTAAACAGACGCCGAATAAAAGCAATGTAATTGCCAGAAACCAAAACTGTACGGTTTCCCGTAAATCCCGTACCATAATCCAATGTATACAGAGAAAGTAACCGGAAAGAAACTCATTTCTGGAACCATTTTTGAAATGAAGTTTTCACCACTGAAAGAGCATGAGACTTGTATTTTAAAAATGGTATCATTTTCGATCAGACGCCGAATGGAAGCAGTTTAATCGGCGCAGCCCAAAATGCGTGGTTTCCCCTAAATCCCGTGCCTGGTAGGTATATTCGAATGTGTACAGAGAAAGTGCCCGGAGAGTAAACTAATTTCTTGAAGGATTTTTGAAATGTGGTTTTCACAACTGAAAGAGCTGGAGACTCTTAGTTTTAAAAAATGGTATGATTTTTGATCCGAGGCCGTATAAAATCAGTTTAATTGCCAGAATGCGAAAATGCGCAGTTTACTGTAAATTCCCGGCCCGACATTTATAATCAAATGTATACAAAGAAATTAACGGGGAGTAAACTCATTTACCACACGATTTTTGAAATGCAGTTTTCACTACTGAAAGAACTTGAGACTTGTAGTTTTAAAAAATGGTATGATTTTTGATCCTACGGCGAGTGAAAGCAGTTTATTAGCGTGAAACAGAAAATGCGCAGTTTTCCGTAAATCCCGTGCCTGGTAGGTATATTCAAATGTATAGAGAGAAAGTGCCCGGAGACTAACATCATTTATTGAAGGATTTTTGAAATGCGGTTTTCACCACTGAAAGATCCTGGGACTTGTACCTTTAAAAAATGGCATCGTTTTTTAACAGACGCCGAATAAAAGCAGTGTAATTGCCAGAAACCAAAACTTTACGGTTTCCCGTAAATCCCGTACCATAATCCAATGTATACAGAGGGAGTAACCGGAAAGAAACTCATTTCTGGAACCACTTTTGAAATGAAGTTTTCACCACTGAAAGAGCATGAGACTTGTATTTTAAAAATGGTATCATTTTCGATCAGACGCCGAATGGAAGCAGTTTAATCGACGCAGCCCAAAATGCGTGGTTTCCCCTAAATCCCGTGCCTGGTAGGTATATTCGAATGTGTACAGAGAAAGTGCCCGGAGAGTAAACTAATTTCTTGAAGGATTTTTGAAATGTGGTTTTCACAACTGAAAGAGCTGGAGACTCTTAGTTTTAAAAAATGGTATGATTTTTGATCCGAGGCAGGATAAAATCAGTTTAATTGCCAGAATGCGAAAATGCGCGGTTTACTGTAAATTCCCGGCCCGACCTTTATAATCAAATGCATACAAAGAAAGTAAGTGGGAGTAAACCCATTACCACACGATTTTTGAAATGCAGTTTTCACTACTGAAAGAGCTTGAGACTTGTAGTTTTAAAAAATGGTATGATTTTTGATCCTACGGCGAGTGAAAGCAGTTTTCCGTAAATCCCGTGCCTGGTAGGTATATTCAAATGTGTAGAGAGAAAGTGCCCGGAGACTAACATCATTTCTTGAAGGATTTTTGAAATGCGGCTTTCACTACTGAAAGAGCTGGAGACTCTTAGTTTTAAAAAATGGTATGATTTTTGATCCGAGGCCGATAAAGTCAGTTTATTTGCTAGAATGCAAAAATGCGCGGTTTACTGTAAATTCCCGGCCCGACATTTATAATCAAATGTATACAAAGAAATTAACGGGGAGTAAACTCATTTCCCGCACGATTTTTGAAATGCGGTTTTCACCACTCAAAGAGCATGAGACTTGTAGTTTTTAAAAATCGTATCAGTTTTTGATAAGACGGCGAGTGAGAGCATTGAGACTTGTAATTTTAAAAAATGGTATGATTTTTGATCCGACGCCGTGTAAAATCAGTTTAATTGCCAGAATACGAAAATGCGCGGTTTACTGTAAATTCCCGGCGCGACCTTTATAATCAAATGCATACAAAGAAAGTAAGTGGGAGTAAACTCATTTACCACACGATTTTTGAAATGCAGTTTTCACTACTGAAAGAGCTGGAGACTCTTAGTTTTAAAAAATGGTATGATTTTTGATCCGAGGCCGATAAAATCAGTTTAATTGCTAGAATGCAAAAATGCGCGGTTACTGTAAATTCCCGGCCCGACATTTATAATCAAATGTATACAAAGAAATTAATGGGGAGTAAACTCATTTCCCGCACGATTTTTGAAATCCCGCACGATTTTTGAAATGCAGTTTTCACCACTCAAAGAGCATGAGACTTGTAGTTTTTAAAAATCGTAACAATTTTTGATACGACGGCGAGTGAGAGCAGTTAAATCGCAGGAAATAGAAAAGTGCGGTATTCCGTAAATCACGTACCCGGTTGGTATATTCGAATGGATACGGAGAAAGTACGCGGAGAGAAAACTCATTTCTTGAACGATTTTAAACAGACGCCGAATAAAAGCAATGTAATTGCCAGAAACCAAAACTGTACGGTTTCCCGTAAATCCCGTACCATAATCCAATGTATACAGAGAAAGTAACCGGAAAGAAACTCATTTCTGGAACCATTTTTGAAATGAAGTTTTCACCACTGAAAGAGCATGAGACTTGTATTTTAAAAATGGTATCATTTTCGATCAGACGCCGAATGGAAGCAGTTTAATCGGCGCAGCCCAAAATGCGTGGTTTCCCCTAAATCCCGTGCCTGGTAGGTATATTCGAATGTGTACAGAGAAAGTGCCCGGAGAGTAAACTAATTTCTTGAAGGATTTTTGAAATGTGGTTTTCACAACTGAAAGAGCTGGAGACTCTTAGTTTTAAAAAATGGTATGATTTTTGATCCGAGGCCGTATAAAATCAGTTTAATTGCCAGAATGCGAAAATGCGCAGTTTACTGTAAATTCCCGGCCCGACATTTATAATCAAATGTATACAAAGAAATTAACGGGGAGTAAACTCATTTACCACACGATTTTTGAAATGCAGTTTTCACTACTGAAAGAACTTGAGACTTGTAGTTTTAAAAAATGGTATGATTTTTGATCCTACGGCGAGTGAAAGCAGTTTATTAGCGTGAAACAGAAAATGCGCAGTTTTCCGTAAATCCCGTGCCTGGTAGGTATATTCAAATGTATAGAGAGAAAGTGCCCGGAGACTAACATCATTTATTGAAGGATTTTTGAAATGCGGTTTTCACCACTGAAAGATCCTGGACTTGTACCTTTAAAAAATGGCATCGTTTTTTAACAGACGCCGAATAAAAGCAGTGTAATTGCCAGAAACCAAAACTTTACGGTTTCCCGTAAATCCCGTACCATAATCCAATGTATACAGAGGGAGTAACCGGAAAGAAACTCATTTCTGGAACCACTTTTGAAATGAAGTTTTCACCACTGAAAGAGCATGAGACTTGTATTTTAAAAATGGTATCATTTTCGATCAGACGCCGAATGGAAGCAGTTTAATCGACGCAGCCCAAAATGCGTGGTTTCCCCTAAATCCCGTGCCTGGTAGGTATATTCGAATGTGTACAGAGAAAGTGCCCGGAGAGTAAACTAATTTCTTGAAGGATTTTTGAAATGTGGTTTTCACAACTGAAAGAGCTGGAGACTCTTAGTTTTAAAAAATGGTATGATTTTTGATCCGAGGCAGGATAAAATCAGTTTAATTGCCAGAATGCGAAAATGCGCGGTTTACTGTAAATTCCCGGCCCGACCTTTATAATCAAATGCATACAAAGAAAGTAAGTGGGAGTAAACCCATTTACCACACGATTTTTGAAATGCAGTTTTCACTACTGAAAGAGCTTGAGACTTGTAGTTTTAAAAAATGGTATGATTTTTGATCCTACGGCGAGTGAAAGCAGTTTTCCGTAAATCCCGTGCCTGGTAGGTATATTCAAATGTGTAGAGAGAAAGTGCCCGGAGACTAACATCATTTCTTGAAGGATTTTTGAAATGCGGCTTTCACTACTGAAAGAGCTGGAGACTCTTAGTTTTAAAAAATGGTATGATTTTTGATCCGAGGCCGATAAAGTCAGTTTATTTGCTAGAATGCAAAAATGCGCGGTTTACTGTAAATTCCCGGCCCGACATTTATAATCAAATGTATACAAAGAAATTAACGGGGAGTAAACTCATTTCCCGCACGATTTTTGAAATGCGGTTTTCACCACTCAAAGAGCATGAGACTTGTAGTTTTTAAAAATCGTATCAGTTTTTGATAAGACGGCGAGTGAGAGCATTGAGACTTGTAATTTTAAAAATGGTATGATTTTTGATCCGACGCCGTGTAAAATCAGTTTAATTGCCAGAATACGAAAATGCGCGGTTTACTGTAAATTCCCGGCGCGACCTTTATAATCAAATGCATACAAAGAAAGTAAGTGGGAGTAAACTCATTTACCACACGATTTTTGAAATGCAGTTTTCACTACTGAAAGAGCTGGAGACTCTTAGTTTTAAAAAATGGTATGATTTTGATCCGAGGCCGATAAAATCAGTTTAATTGCTAGAATGCAAAAATGCGCGGTTTACTGTAAATTCCCGGCCCGACATTTATAATCAAATGTATACAAAGAAATTAATGGGGAGTAAACTCATTTCCCGCACGATTTTTGAAATGCAGTTTTCACCACTCAAAGAGCATGAGACTTGTAGTTTTTAAAAATCGTATCAATTTTTGATACGACGGCGAGTGAGAGCAGTTAAATCGCAGGAAATAGAAAAGTGCGGTATTCCGTAAATCACGTACCCGGTTGGTATATTCGAATGGATACGGAGAAAGTACGCGGAGAGAAAACTCATTTCTTGAACGATTTTAAACAGACGCCGAATAAAAGCAATGTAATTGCCAGAAACCAAAACTGTACGGTTTCCCGTAAATCCCGTACCATAATCCAATGTATACAGAGAAAGTAACCGGAAAGAAACTCATTTCTGGAACCATTTTTGAAATGAAGTTTTCACCACTGAAAGAGCATGAGACTTGTATTTTAAAAATGGTATCATTTTCGATCAGACGCCGAATGGAAGCAGTTTAATCGGCGCAGCCCAAATTGCGTGGTTTCCCCTAAATCCCGTGCCTGGTAGGTATATTCGAATGTGTACAGAGAAAGTGCCCGGAGAGTAAACTAATTTCTTGGAGGATTTTTGAAATGTGGTTTTCACAACTGAAAGAGCTGGAGACTCTTAGTTTTAAAAAATGGTATGATTTTTGATCCGAGGCCGTATAAAATCAGTTTAATTGCCAGAATGCAAAAATGCGCGGTTTACTGTAAAATCCCGGCCCGACATTTATAATCAAATGTATACAAAGAAATTAACGGGGAGTAAACTCATTTACCACACGATTTTTGAAATGCAGTTTTCACTACTGAAAGAGCTTGAGACTTGTAGTTTTAAAAAATGGTATGACTTTTGATCCTACGGCGAGTGAAAGCACTTTATTAGCGTGAAACAGAAAATGCGCAGTTTTCCGTAAATCCCGTGCCTAGTAGGTATATTCAAATGTGTAGAGAGAAAGTGCCCGGAGACTAACATCATTTATTGAAGGATTTTTGAAATGCAGTTTTCACCACTGAAAGAGCCTGGGACTTGTACCTTTAAAAAAGGCATCATGTTTTAACAGACGCCGAATAAAAGCAGTGTAATTGCCAGAAACCAAAACTGTACGGTTTCCCGTAAATCCCGTACCATAATCCAATGTATACAGAGAAAGTAACCGGGAAGAAACTCATTTCTGGAACCATTTTTGAAATGAAGTTTTCACCACTGAAAGAGCATGAGACTTGTAGATTTAAAAAATGGTATGACTTTTGATCTACGGCGATGAAAGCAGTTTATTAGCGTGAAACAGAAAATGCGTTTTCCGTAAATCCCGTGCCTGGTAGGTATATTCGAATGTGTACAGAGAAAGTGCCCGGAGAGTAAACTAATTTTTTGAAGGATTTTTGAAATGTGGTTTTCACAACTGAAAGAGCTGGAGACTCTTAGTTTTAAAAAATGGTATGATTTTTGCTCCGAGGCCGTATGAAATCAGTTTAATTGCCAGAATGCAAAAATGCGCGGTTTACTGTAAATTCCCGGCCCGACATTTATAATCAAATGTATACAAAGAAATTAACGGGGAGTAAACTCATTTACCACACGATTTTGAAATGCAGTTTTCACTACTGAAAGAGCTTGAGACTTGTAGTTTTAAAAAATGGTATGACTTTTGATCCTACGGCGAGTGAAAGCAGTTTATTAGCGTGAAACAGAAAATGCGCAGTTTTCCATAAATCCCGTGCCTGGTAGGTATATTCAAATGTGTAGAGAGAAAGTGCCCGGAGACTAACATCATTTATTGAAGGATTTTTGAAATGCGGTTTTCACCACTGAAAGAACCTGGGACTTGTACCTTTAAAAAAGGCATCATGTTTTAACAGACGCCGAATAAAAGCAGTGAAATTGCCAGAAACCAAAACTGTACGGTTTCCCGTAAATCCCGTACCATAATCCAATGTATACAGAGAAAGTAACCGGAAAGAAACTCATTTCTGGAACCATTTTTGAAATGAAGTTTTCACCACTGAAAGAGCATGAGACTTGTATTTTAAAAATGGTATCATTTTCGATCAGACGCCGAATGGAAGCAGTTTAATCGGCGCAGCCCAAATTGCGTGGTTTCCCCTAAATCCCGTGCCTGGTAGGTATATTCGAATGTGTACAGAGAAAGTGCCCGGAGAGTAAACTAATTTCTTGAAGGATTTTTGAAATGTGGTTTTCACAACTGAAAGAGCTGGAGACTCTTAGTTTTAAAAAATGGTATGATTTTTGATCCGAGGCCGTATGAAATCAGTTTAATTGCCAGAATGCAAAAATGCGCGGTTTACTGTAAATTCCCGGCCCGACATTTATAATCAAATGTATACAAAGAAATTAACGGGGAGTAAACTCATTTACCACACGATTTTTGAAATGCAGTTTTCACTACTGAAAGAGCTTGAGACTTGTAGTTTTAAAAAATGGTATGACTTTTGATCCTACGGCGAGTGAAGGCAGTTTATTAGCGTGAAACAGAAAATGCGCAGTTTTCCGTAAATCCCGTGCCTGGTAGGTATATTCAAATGTGTAGAGAGAAAGTGCCCGGAGACTAACATCATTTATTGAAGGATTTTTGAAATGCGGTTTTCACCACTGAAAGAGCCTGGACTTGTACCTTAAAAAGGCATCATGTTTTAACAGACGCCGAATAAAAGCAGTGAAATTGCCAGAAACCAAAACTGTACGGTTTCCCGTAAATCCCGTACCATAATCCAATGTATACAGAGAAAGTAACCGGAAAGAAACTCATTTCTGGAACCATTTTTGAAATGAAGTTTTCACCACTGAAAGAGCATGAGACTTGTATTTTAAAAATGGTATCATTTTCGATCAGACGCCGAATGGAAGCAGTTTAATCGGCGCAGCCCAAAATGCGTGGGTTTCCCCTAAATCCCGTGCCTGGTAGGTATATTCGAATGTGTACAGAGAAAGTGCCCGGAGAGTAAACTAATTTCTTGAAGGATTTTTGAAATGTGGTTTTCACAACTGAAAGAGCTGGAGACTCTTAGTTTTAAAAAATGGTATGATTTTTGATCCGAGGCCGTATGAAATCATTTTAATTGCCAGAATGCGAAAATGCGCGGTTTACTGTAAATTCCCGGCCCGACATTTATAATCAAATGTATACAAAGAAATTAACGGGGAGTAAACTCATTTACCACACGATTTTTGAAATGCAGTTTTCACTACTGAAAGAGCTTGAGACTTGTAGTTTCAAAAAATGATATGATTTTTGATCCTACGGCGAGTGAAAGCAGTTTTCCGTAAATCCCGTGCCTGGTAGGTATATTCAAATGTGGAGAGAGAAAGTGCCCGGAGACTAACATCATTTCTTGATGGATTTTTGAAATGCGGTTTTCACCACTGAAAGAGCCTGGGACTTGTACCTTTAAAAAATGGCATCATTTTTTAACAGACGCCGAATAAAAGCAGTGTAATTGCCAGAAACCAAAACTGTACGGTTTCCCTTAAATCCCGTACCATAATCCAATGTATACAGAGAAAGAAACCGGAAAGAAAACTCATTTCTGGAACCATTTTTGAAATGCAGTTTTCACCATTGGAAGAGCCTGAGACCTGTAGTTTTTAAAAATGGTATCATTTTTGATCAGACGCCGAATGGAAGCAGTTTAATCGGCGCAGCCCAAAATGCGTGGTTTCCCCTAAATCCCGTGCCTGGTAGGTATATTCGAATGTGTACAGAGAAAGTGCCCGGAGAGTAAACTAATTTCATGAAGGATTTTTGAAATTTGGTTTTCACAACTGAAAGAGCTTGAGACTTTTAATTTTAAAAAATGGTATGATTTTTGATCCGAGGCCGTATAAAATCAGTTTAATTGCCAGAATGCGAAAATGCGCGGTTTACTGTAAATTTCCGGCCCGACATTTATAATCAAATGTTTACAAAGAAATTAACGGGGAGTAAACTCATTTACCACACGATTTTTGAAATGCAGTTTTCACTACTGAAAGAGCTTGAGACTTGTAGTTTTAAAAAATGGTATGATTTTGATCCAATGCGTATAAAATCAGTTTAATTGCCAGTAATTGCCAGAAACCAAAACTGTGCGGTTTCCCGTAAATCCCGTACCATAATCCAATGTATACAGAGAAAGTAACCGGAAAGAAACTCATTTCTGGAACCATTTTTGAAATGAAGTTTTCACCACTGAAAGAGCATGAGACTTGTATTTTAAAAATGGTATCATTTTCGATCAGACGCCGAATGGAAGCAGTTTAATCGGCGCAGCCCAAAATGCGTGGTTTCCCCTAAATCCCGTGCCTGGTAGGTATATTCGAATGTGTACAGAGAAGTGCCCGGAGAGTAAACTAATTTCTTGAAGGATTTTTGAAATGTGGTTTTCACAACTGAAAGAGCTGGAGACTCTTAGTTTTAAAAAATGGTATGATTTTTGATCCGAGGCCGTATAAAATCAGTTTAATTGCCAGAATGCGAAAATGCGCGGTTTACTGTAAATTCCCGGCCCGACATTTATAATCAAATGTATACAAAGAAATTAACGGGGAGTAAACTCATTTCCCGCTCGATTTTTGAAATGCAGTTTTCACCACTCAAAGAGCATGAGACTTGTAGTTTTTAAAAATCGTATCAGTTCTTGATACGACGGCGAGTGAGAGCAGTTAAATCGCAGGAAATAGAAAAGTGCGGTATTCCGTAAATCACGTACCCGGTCGGTATATTCGAATGGATACGGAGAAAGTACGCGGAGAGAAAACTCATTTCTTGAACGATTTTTGAAGTGCGGTTTTTACAACTGAAAGAGCTTGAGACTGGTAATTTTAAAAAATGGTATTATTTTTGATCCGACGCCGTATAAAATCAGTTTAATTGCCAGAATACGAAAATGCGCGGTTTACTGTAAATTCCCGGCCCGACCTTTATAATCAAATGTATACAAAGAAAGTAAGTGAGAGTAAACTCATTTACCACACGATTTTTGAAATGCAGTTTTCACTACTGAAAGAGCTTGAGACTTGTAGTTTTAAAAAATGGTATGATTTTTGATCCAATGCCGTATAAAATCAGTTTAATTGCCAGTAATTGCCAGAAACCAAAACTGTGCGGTTTCCCGTAAATCCCGTACCATAATCCAATGTATACAGAGAAAGTAACCGGAAAGAAACTCATTTCTGGAACCATTTTTGAAATGAAGTTTTCACCACTGAAAGAGCATGAGACTTGTATTTTAAAAATGGTATCATTTTCGATCAGACGCCGAATGGAAGCAGTTTAATCGGCGCAGCCCAAAATGCGTGGTTTCCCCTAAATCCCGTGCCTGGTAGGTATATTCGAATGTGTACAGAGAAGTGCCCGGAGAGTAAACTAATTTCTTGAAGGATTTTTGAAATGTGGTTTTCACAACTGAAAGAGCTGGAGACTCTTAGTTTTAAAAAATGGTATGATTTTTGATCCGAGGCCGTATAAAATCAGTTTAATTGCCAGAATGCGAAAATGCGCGGTTTACTGTAAATTCCCGGGCCGACATTTATAATCAAATGTATACAAAGAAATTAACGGGGAGTAAACTCATTTCCCGCTCGATTTTTGAAATGCAGTTTTCACCACTCAAAGAGCATGAGACTTGTAGTTTTTAAAAATCGTATCAGTTCTTGATACGACGGCGAGTGAGAGCAGTTAAATCGCAGGAAATAGAAAAGTGCGGTATTCCGTAAATCACGTACCCGGTCGGTATATTCGAATGGATACGGAGAAAGTACGCGGAGAGAAAACTCATTTCTTGAACGATTTTTGAAGTGCGGTTTTTACAACTGAAAGAGCTTGAGACTGGTAATTTTAAAAAATGGTATTATTTTTGATCCGACGCCGTATAAAATCAGTTTAATTGCCAGAATACGAAAATGCGCGGTTTACTGTAAATTCCCGGCCCGACCTTTATAATCAAATGTATACAAAGAAAGTAAGTGAGAGTAAACTCATTTACCACACGATTTTTGAAATGCAGTTTTCACTACTGAAAGAACTTGAGACTTGTAGGTTTAAAAAAATGGTATGATTTTTTATCCAACGGCGAGTGAAAGCAGTTTATTAGCGTGAAACAGAAAATGCGCAGTGTTCCGTAAGTCCCATGCCTGGTAGGTATATTCAAATGTGTAGTGAGAAAGTGCCCGGAGAGTAACCTCATTTCTTGAAGGATTTTTGAAATGCTGTTTTCACCACTGAAAGAGCCTGGGACTTGTACCTTTAAAAAATGGCATCATTTTTTAACAGACGCCGAATAAAAGCAGTGTAATTGCCAGAAACCAGAACTGTACGGTTTCCCGTAAATCCCGTACCATAATCCAATGTATACAGAGAAAGAAACCGGAAAGAAAACTCATTTCTGGAACCATTTTTGAAATGCAGTTTTCACCATTGAAAGAGCCTGAGACCTGTAGTTTTAAAAAATGGTATCATTTTTGATCAGACGCCGAATGGAAGGAGTTTAATCCGCGCAACCCAAAATGCGTGGTTTCCCCTAAATCCCGTGCCTGTAGGTATATTCGAATGTGTACAGAAAAAGTGCCCGGAGAGTAAACTAATTTCTTGAAGGATTTTTGAAATGTGGTTTTCACAACTGAAAGAGCTGGAGACTCTTAGTTTTAAAAAATGGTATGATTTTTGATCCGAGGCCGTATAAAATCAGTTTAATTGCCAGAATGCGAAAATGCGCGGTTTACTGTAAATTCCCGGCCCGACATTTATAATCAAATGTATACAAAGAAATTAACGGGGAGTAAACTCATTTCCCGCTCGATTTTTGAAATGCAGTTTTCACCACTCAAAGAGCATGAGACTTGTAGTTTTTAAAAATCGTATCAGTTTTTGATACGACGGCGAGTGAGAGCAGTTAAATCGCAGGAAATAGAAAAGTGCGGTATTCCGTAAATCACGTACCCGGTCGGTATATTCGAATGGATACGGAGAAAGTACGCGGAGAGAAAACTCATTTCTTGAACGATTTTTGAAGTGCGGTTTTTACAACTGAAAGAGCTTGAGACTGGTAATTTTAAAAAATGGTATTATTTTTGATCCGACGCCGTATAAAATCAGTTTAATTGCCAGAATACGAAAATGCGCGGTTTACTGTAAATTCCCGGCCCGACCTTTATAATCAAATGTATACAAAGAAAGTAAGTGAGAGTAAACTCATTTACCACACGATTTTTGAAATGCAGTTTTCACTACTGAAAGAGCTTGAGACTTGTAGTTTTAAAAAATGGTATGATTTTTGATCCAATGCCGTATAAAATCAGTTTAATTGCCAGTAATTGCCAGAAACCAAAACTGTGCGGTTTCCCGTAAATCCCGTACTATAATCCAATGTATACAGAGAAAGTAACCGGAAGGAAACTCATTTCTGGAACCATTTTTGAGATGAATTCACCACTGAAAGAGCATGAGACTTGTATTTTAAAAATGGTATCATTTTCGATCAGACGCCGAATGGAAGCAGTTTAATCGGCGCAGCCCAAAATGCGTGGTTTCCCCTAAATCCCGTGCCTGGTAGGTATATTCGAATGTGTACAGAGAAGTGCCCGGAGAGTAAACTAATTTCTTGAAGGATTTTTGAAATGTGGTTTTCACAACTGAAAGAGCTGGAGACTCTTAGTTTTAAAAAATGGTATGATTTTTGATCCGAGGCCGTATAAAATCAGTTTAATTGCCAGAATGCGAAAATGCGCGGTTTACTGTAAATTCCCGGCCGGACATTAATAATCAAATGTATACAAAGAAATTAACGGGGAATAAACTCATTTACCACACGATTTTTGAAATGCAGTTTTCACTACTGAAAGAGCTTGAGACTTGTAGTTTTAAAAAATGGTATGATTTTTGATCCAATGCCGTATAAAATCAGTTTAATTGCCAGTAATTGCCAGAAACCAAAACTGTGCGGTTTCCCGTAAATCCCGTACCATAATCCAATGTATACAGAGAAAGTAACCGGAAAGAAACTCATTTCTGGAACCATTTTTGAAATGAATTCACCACTGAAAGAGCATGAGACTTGTATTTTAAAAATGGTATCATTTTCGATCAGACGCCGAATGGAAGCAGTTTAATCGGCGCAGCCCAAAATGCGTGGTTTCCCCTAAATCCCGTGCCTGGTAGGTATATTCGAATGTGTACAGAGAAGTGCCCGGAGAGTAAACTAATTTCTTGAAGGATTTTTGAAATGTGGTTTTCACAACTGAAAGAGCTGGAGACTCTTAGTTTTAAAAAATGGTATGATTTTTGATCCGAGGCCGTATAAAATCAATTTAATTGCCAGAATGCGAAAATGCGCGGTTTACTGTAAATTCCCGGCCCGACATTTATAATCAAATGTATACAAAGAAATTAACGGGGAGTAAACTCATTTCCCGCTCGATTTTTGAAATGCAGTTTTCACCACTCAAAGAGCATGAGACTTGTAGTTTTTAAAAATCGTATCAGTTCTTGATACGACGGCGAGTGAGAGCAGTTAAATCGCAGGAAATAGAAAAGTGCGGTATTCCGTAAATCACGTACCCGGTCGGTATATTCGAATGGATACGGAGAAAGTACGCGGAGAAAAACTCATTTCTTGAACGATTTTTGAAGTGCGGTTTTTACAACTGAAAGAGCTTGAGACTGGTAATTTTAAAAAATGGTATTATTTTTGATCCGACGCCGTATAAAATCAGTTTAATTGCCAGAATACGAAAATGCGCGGTTTACTGTAAATTCCCGGCCCGACCTTTATAATCAAATGTATACAAAGAAAGTAAGTGAGAGTAAACTCATTTACCACACGATCTTTGGAATGCAGTTTTCACTACTGAAAGAACTTGAGACTTGTAGGTTTAAAAAATGGTATGATTTTTTATCCAACGGCGAGTGAAAGCAGTTTATTAGCGTGAAACAGAAAATGCGCAGTGTTCCGTAAGTCCCATGCCTGGTAGGTATATTCAAATGTGTAGTGAGAAAGTGCCCGGAGAGTAACCTCATTTCTTGAAGGATTTTTGAAATGCTGTTTTCACCACTGAAAGAGCCTGGGACTTGTACCTTTAAAAAATGGCATCATTTTTTAACAGACGCCGAATAAAAGCAGTGTAATTGCCAGAAACCAAAACTGTACGGTTTCCCGTAAATCCCGTACCATAATCCAATGTATACAGAGAAAGTAACCGGAAAGAAATTCATTTCTGGAACCATTTTTGAAATGAAGTTTTCACCACTAAAAGAGCATGAGACTTGTATTTTAAAAATGGTATCATTTTCGATCAGACGCCGAATGGAAGCAGTTTAATCGGCGCAGCCCAAAATGCGTGGTTTCCCCTAAATCCCGTGCCTGGTAGGTATATTCGAATGTGTACAGAAAAGTGCCCGGAGAGTAAACTAATTTCTTGAAGGATTTTTGAAATGTGGTTTTCACAACTGAAAGAGCTGGAGACTCTTAGTTTTAAAAAATGGTATGATTTTTAATCCGAGGCCGATAAAATCAGTTTAATTGCTAGAATGCAAAATGCGCGGTTTACTGTAAATTCCTGGCCCGACATTTATATTCAAATGTATACAAAGAAATTAACGGGGAGTAAACTCATTTCCCGCACGATTTTTGAAATGCAGTTTTCACCACTCAAAGAGCATGAGACTTGTAGTTTTTAAAAATCGTATCAGTTTTTGATACGACGGCGAGTGAGAGCAGTTAAATCGCAGGAAATAGAAAAGTGCGGTATTCCGTAAATCACGTACCCGGTCGGTATATTCGAATGGATACGGAGAAAGTACGCGGAGAGAAAATTCATTTCTTGAACGATTTTTGAAGTGCGGTTTTTACAACTGAAAGAGCTTGAGACTGGTGATTTTAAAAAATGGTATGATTTTTGATCCGACGCCGTATAAAATCAGTTTAATTGCCAGAATACGAAAATGCGCGGTTTACTGTAAATTCCCGGCCCGACCTTTATAATCAAATGTATACAAAGAAAGTAAGTGGGAGTAAACTCATTTACCACACGATTTTTGAAATGCAGTTTTCACCACTGAAAGAGCCTGAGACCTGTAGTTTTAAAAAATGGTATCATTTTCAATCAGACGCCGAATGGAAGCAGTTTAATCGGCGCAGCCCAAAATGCATGGTTTCCCCTAAATCCCGTGCCTGGTAGGTATATTCGAATGTGTACAGAGAAAGTGCCCGGAGAGTAAACTAATTTCTTGAAGGATTTTTGAAATGTGGTTTTCACAACTGAAAGAGCTGGAGACTCTTAGTTTTAAAAAATGGTATGATTTTTAATCCGAGGCCGATAAAATCAGTTTAATTGCTAGAATGCAAAAATGCGCGGTTTACTGTAAATTCCTGGCCCGACATTTATATTCAAATGTATACAAAGAAATTAACGGGGAGTAAACTCATTTCCCGCACGATTTTTGAAATGCAGTTTTCACCACTCAAAGAGCATGAGACTTGTAGTTTTTAAAAATCGTATCAGTTTTTGATACGACGGCGAGTGAGAGCAGTTAAATCGCAGGAAATAGAAAAGTGCGGTATTCCGTAAATCACGTACCCGGTCGGTATATTCGAATGGATACGGAGAAAGTACGCGGAGAGAAAATTCATTTCTTGAACGATTTTTGAAGTGCGGTTTTTACAACTGAAAGAGCTTGAGACTGGTGATTTTAAAAAATGGTATGATTTTTGATCCGACGCCGTATAAAATCAGTTTAATTGCCAGAATACGAAAATGCGCGGTTTACTGTAAATTCCCGGCCCGACCTTTATAATCAAATGTATACAAAGAAAGTAAGTGGGAGTAAACTCATTTACCACACGATTTTTGAAATGCAGTTTTCACCACTGAAAGAGCCTGAGACCTGTAGTTTTAAAAAATGGTATCATTTTCGATCAGACGCCGAATGGAAGCAGTTTAATCGGCGCAGCCCAAAATGCATGGTTTCCCCTAAATCCCGTGCCTTGTAGGTCTATTGGAATGTATACAGAAAAAGTGCCTGGAGAGTAAACTAATTTCTTGAAGGACTTTTGAAATGTGGTCTTCACAACTGAAAGAGCTGGAGACTTTTAGTTTTAAAAAATGGTATGATTTTTGATCCGAGGCCGTATAAAATCAGTTTAATTGCCAGAATACGAAAATGCGCGGTTTACTGTAAATTCCCGGCCCGACCTTTATAATCAAATGCATACAAAGAAAGTAAGTGGGAGTAAACTCATTTACCACACGATTTTTGAAATGCAGTTTTCACTACTGAAAGAGCTTGAGACTTGTAGTTTTAAAAAATGGTATGATTTTTGATCCTACGGCGAGTGAAAGCAGTTTATTAGCGTGAAACGGAAAATGCGCAGTTTTCCGTAAATCTCGTGCCTGGTAGGTATATTCAAATGTGTAGAGAGAAAGTGCCCGGAGACTAACATCATTTCTTGAAGGATTTTTGAAATGCGGTTTTCACCACTGAAAGAGCCTGGGACTTGTACCTTTAAAAAATGGCATCATTTTTTAACAGACGCCGAATAAAAGCAGTGTAATTGCCAGAAACCAAAACTGTACGGTTTCCCGTAAATCCCGTACCATAATCCAATGTATACAGAGAAAGTAACCGGAAAGAAATTCATTTCTGGAACCATTTTTGAAATGAAGTTTTCACCACTAAAAGAGCATGAGACTTGTATTTTAAAAATGGTATCATTTTCGATCAGACGCCGAATGGAAGCAGTTTAATCGGCGCAGCCCAAAATGCGTGGTTTCCCCTAAATCCCGTGCCTGGTAGGTATATTCAAATGTGTACAGAGAAAGTGCCCGGAGAGTAAACTAATTTCTTGAAGGATTTTTAAAATGTGGTTTTCACAACTGAAAGAGCTGGAGACTCTTAGTTTTAAAAAATGGTATGATTTTTAATCCGAGGCCGATAAAATCAGTTTAATTGCTAGAATGCAAAAATGCGCGGTTTACTGTAAATTCCCGGCCCGACATTTATATTCAAATGTATACAAAGAAATTAACGGGGAGTAAACTCATTTCCCGCACGATTTTTGAAATGCAGTTTTCACCACTCAAAGAGCATGAGACGTGTAGTTTTTAAAAATCGTATCAGTTTTTGATACGACGGCGAGTGAGAGCAGTTAAATCGCAGGAAATAGAAAAGTGCGGTATTCCGTAAATCACGTACCTGGTCGGTATATTCGAATGGATACGGAGAAAGTACGCGGAGAGAAAACTCATTTCTTGAACGATTTTAAACAGACGCCGAATAAAAGCAGTGTAATTGCCAGAAACCAAAACTGTACGGTTTCCCGTAAATCCCGTACCATAATCCAATGTATACAGAGAAAGTAACCGGAAAGAAACTCTGGAACCATTTTTGAAATTAAGTTTTCACCACTGAAAGAGCATGAGACTTGTATTTTAAAAATGGTATCATTTTCGATCAGACGCCGAATGGAAGCAGTTTAATCGGCGCAGCCCAAAATGCGTGGTTTCCCCTAAATCCCGTGCCTGGTAGGTATATTCGAATGTGTACAGAGAAAGTGCCCGGAGAGTAAACTAATTTCTTGAAGGATTTTTGAAATGTGGTTTTCACAACTGAAAGAGCTGGAGACTCTTAGTTTTAAAAAATGGTATGATTTTTAACCGAGGCCGTATAAAATCAGTTTAATTGTCAGAATGCGAAAATGCGCGGTTTACTGTATATTCCCGGCCCGACATTTATAATCAAATGTATACAAAGAAATTAACGGGGAGTAAACTCATTTACCACACGATTTTTGAAATGCAGTTTTCACTACTGAAAGAGCTTGAGACTTGTAGTTTTAAAAAATGGTATGATTTTTGATCCTACGGCGAGTGAAAGCAGTTTATTAGCGTGAAACAGAAAATGCGCAGTTTTCCGTAAATCCCGTGCCTGGTAGGTATATTCAAATGTGTAGAGAGAAAGTGCCCGGAGACTAACATCATTTCTTGAAGGATTCTTGAAATGCGGTTTTCACCACTGAAAGAGCCTGGGACTTGTACCTTTAAAAAATGGCATCATTTTTTAACAGACGCCGAATAAAAGCAGTGTAATTGCCAGAAACCAAAACTGTACGGTTTCCCGTAAATCCCGTACCATAATCCAATGTATACAGAGAAAGTAACCGGAAAGAAACTCATTTCTGGAACCATTTTTGAAATGAAGTTTTCACCACTGAAAGAGCATGAGACTTGTATTTTAAAAATGGTATCATTTTCGATCAGACGCCGAATGGAAGCAGTTTAATCGGCGCAGCCTAAAATGCGTGGTTTCCCCTAAATCCCATGCCTGGTAGGTATATTCGAATGTGTACAGAGAAAGTGCCCGGAGAGTAAACTAATTTCTTGAAGGATTTTTGAAATGTGGTTTTCACAACTGAAAGAGCTGGAGACTCTTAGTTTTAAAAAATGGTATGATTTTTGATCCGAGGCCGTATAAAATCAGTTTAATTGCCAGAATGCAAAAAAGGCGCGGTTTACTGTAAATTCCCGGCCCGACATTAATAATCAAATGTATACAAAGAAATTAACGGGGAGTAAACTCATTTCCCGCACGATTTTTGAAATGCAGTTTTCACCACTCAATGAACATGAGACTTGTAGTTTTTAAAAATCGTATCAGTTTTTGATACGACGGCGAGTGAGAGCATTGAGACTTGTAATTTTAAAAAATGGTATGATTTTTGATCCGACGCCGTATAAAATCAGTTTAATTGCCAGAATACGAAAATGCGCGGTTTACTTTAAATTCCCGGCCCGACCTTTATAATCAAATGCATACAAAGAAAGTAAGTGGGAGTAAACTCATTTACCACACGATTTTTGAAATGCAGTTTTCACTACTGAAAGAGCTTGAGACTTGTACTTTTAAAAAATGGTATGATTTTTGATCCTACGGCGAGTGAAAGCAGTTTATTAGCGTGAAGCGGAAAATGCGCAGTTTTTCGTAAATCCCGTGCCTGGTAGGTATATTCAAATGTGTAGAGAGAAAGTGCCCGGAGACTAACATCATTTCTTGAAGGATTTTTGAAATGCGGTTTTCACCACTGAAAGAGCCTGGGACTTGTACTTTTAAAAAATGGCATCATTTTTTAACAGACGCCGAATAAAAGCAGTGTAATTGCAAGAAACCAAAACTGTACGGTTTCCCGTAAATCCCGTACCATAATCCAATGTATACAGAGAAAGTAACCGGAAAGAAACTCATTTCTGGAACCATTTTTGAAATGAAGTTTTCACCACTGAAAGAGCATGAGACTTGTATTTTAAAAATGGTATCATTTTCGATCAGACGCCGAATGGAAGCAGTTTAATCGGCGCAGCCCAAAATGCGTAGTTTCCCCTAAATCCCGTGCCTGGTAGGTATATTCGAATGTGTACAGAGAAAGTGCCCGGAGAGTAAACTAATTTCTTGAAGGATTTTTGAAATGTGGTTTTCACAACTGAAAGAGCTGGAGACTCTTAGTTTTAAAAAATGGTATGATTTTTGATCCGAGGCCGATAAAATCAGTTTAATTGCTAGAATGCAAAAATGCGCGGTTTACTGTAAATTCCGGCCCGACATTTATAATCAAATGTATACAAAGAAATTAACGGGGAGTAAACTCATTTCCCGCACGATTTTTGAAATGCAGTTTTCACCACTAAAAGAGCATGAGACTTGTAGTTTTTAAAAATCCGCTCAGTTTTTGATACGACGGCGAGTGAGAGCAGTTAAATCGCAGGAAATAGAAAAGTGCGGTATTCCGTAAATCACGTACCCGGTCGGTATATTCGAATGGATACGGAGAAAGTACGCGTAGAGAAAACTCATTTCTTGAACGATTTTAAACAGACGCCGAATAAAAGCAGTGTAATGGCCAGAAACCAAAACTGTACGGTTTGCCGCAAATCACGTACCATAATCCAATGTATACAGAGAAAGTAACCGGAAAGAAATCTCATTTCTGGAACCATTTTTGAAATGAAGTTTTCACCACTGAAAGAGCATGACACTTGTATTTTAAAAATGGTATCATTTTCGATCAGACGCCGAATGGAAGCAGTTTAATCGACGCAGCCCAAAATGCGTGGTTTCCCCTAAATCCCGTGCCTGGTAAGTATATTCGAATGTGTACAGAGAAAGTGCCCGGAGAGTAAACTAATTTCTTGAAGGATTTTTGAAATGTGGTTTTCACAAGTGAAAGAGCTGGAGACTCTTAGTTTTAAAAAATGGTATGATTTTTGATCCGAGGCCGTATAAAATCAGTTTAATTGCCAGAATGCGAAAATGCGCGGTTTACTGTAAATTCCCGGCCCGACATTTATAATCAAATGTATACAAAGAAATTAGCGGGGAGTAAACTCATTTACCACACGATTTTTGAAATGCAGTTTTCACTACTGAAAGAGCTTGAGACTTGTAGTTTTAAAAAATGGTATGATTTTTGATCCTACGGCGAGTGAAAGCAGTTTATTAGCGTGAAACAGAAAATGCGCAGTTTTCCGTAAATCCCGTGCCTGGTAGGTATATTCAAATGTGTAGAGAGAAAGTGCCCGGAGATAACATCATTTCTTGAAGGATTCTTGAAATGCGGTTTTCACCACTGAAAGAGCCTGGGACTTGTACCTTTAAAAAATGGCATCATTTTTTAACAGGCGCCGAATAAAAGCAGTGTAATTGCCAGAAACCAAAACTGTACGGTTTCCCGTAAATCCCGTACCATAATCCAATGTATACAGAGAAAGTAACCGGAAAGAAATTCATTTCTGGAACCATTTTTGAAATGAAGTTTTCACCACTAAAAGAGCATGAGACTTGTATTTTAAAAATGGTATCATTTTCGATCAGACGCCGAATGGAAGCAGTTTAATCGGCGCAGCCCAAAATGCGTGGTTTCCCCTAAATCCTGTGCCTGGTAGGTATATTCGAATGTGTACAGAGAAAGTGCCCGGAGAGTAAACTAATTTCTTGAAGGATTTTTGAAATGTGGTTTTCACAACTGAAAGAGCTGGAGACTCTTAGTTTTAAAAAATGGTATGATTTTTAATCCGAGGCCGATAAAATCAGTTTAATTGCTAGAATGCAAAAATGCGCGGTTTACTGTAAATTCCCGGCCCGACATTTATATTCAAATGTATACAAAGAAATTAACGGGGAGTAAACTCATTTCCCGCACGATTTTTGAAATGCAGTTTTCACCACTCAAAGAGCATGAGACTTGTAGTTTTTACAAATCGTATCAGTTTTTGATACGACGGCGAGTGAGAGCAGTTAAATCGCAGGAAATAGAAAAGTGCGGTATTCCGTAAATCACGTACCTGGTCGGTATATTCGAATGGATACGGAGAAAGTACGCGGAGAGAAAACTCATTTCTTGAACGATTTTAAACAGACGCCGAATAAAAGCAGTGTAATTGCCAGAAACCAAAACTGTACGGTTTCCCGTAAATCCCGTACCATAATCCAATGTATACAGAGAAAGTAACCGGAAAAAAACTCATTTCTGGAACCATTTTTGAAATGAAGTTTTCACCACTGAAAGAGCATGAGACTTGTATTTTAAAAATGGTATCATTTTCGATCAGACGCCGAATGGAAGCAGTTTATTCGGCGCAGCCCAAAATGCGTGGTTTTCCCTAAATACCGTGCCTGGTAGGTATATTCGAATGTGTACAGAGAAAGTGCCCGGAGAGTAAACTAATTTCTTGAAGGATTTTTGAAATGTGGTTTTCACAACTGAAAGAGCTGGAGACTCTTAGTTTTAAAAAATGGTATGATTTTTGATCCGAGGCCGTATAAAATCAGTTTAATTGTCAGAATGCGAAAATGCGCGGTTTACTGTATATTCCCGGCCCGACATTTATAATCAAATGTATACAAAGAAATTAACGGGGAGTAAACTCATTTACCACACGATTTTTGAAATGCAGTTTTCACTACTGAAAGAGCTTGAGACTTGTAGTTTTAAAAAATGGTATGATTTTTGATCCTACGGCGAGTGAAAGCAGTTTATTAGCGTGAAACAGAAAATGCGCAGTTTTCCGTAAATCCCGTGCCTGGTAGGTATATTCAAATGTGTAGAGAGAAAGTGCCCGGAGACTAACATCATTTCTTGAAGGATTCTTGAAATGCGGTTTTCACCACTGAAAGAGCCTGGGACTTGTACCTTTAAAAAATGGCATCATTTTTCAACAGACGCCGAATAAAAGCAGTGTAATTGCCAGAAACCAAAACTGTACGGTTTCCCGTAAATCCCGTACCATAATCCAATGTATACAGAGAAAGTAACCGGAAAGAAACTCATTTCTGGAACCATTTTTGAAAGGAAGTTTTCACCACTGAAAGAGCATGAGACTTGTATTTTAAAAATGGTATCATTTTCGATCAGACGCCGAATGGAAGCAGTTTAATCGGCGCAGCCCAAAATTCGTGGTTTCCCCTAAATCCCATGCCTGGTAGGTATATTCGAATGTGTACAGAGAAAGTGCCCGGAGAGTAAACTAATTTCTTGAAGGATTTTTGAAATGTGGTTTTCACAACTGAAAGAGCTGGAGACTCTTAGTTTTAAAAATGGTATGATTTTTGATCGAGGCCGTATAAAATCAGTTTAATTGCCAGAATGCAAAAAAGGCGCGGTTTACTGTAAATTCCTGGCCCGACATTAATAATCAAATGTATACAAAGAAATTAACGGGGAGTAAACTCATTTCCCGCACGATTTTTGAAATGCAGTTTTCACCACTCAATGAACATGAGACTTGTAGTTTTTAAAAATCGTATCAGTTTTTGATACGACGGCGAGTGAGAGCATTGAGACTTGTAATTTTAAAAAATGGTATGATTTTTGATCCGACGCCGTATAAAATCAGTTTAATTGCCAGAATACGAAAATGCGCGGTTTACTTTAAATTCCCGGCCCGACCTTTATAATCAAATGCATACAAAGAAAGTAAAGTGGGAGTAAACTCATTTACCACACGATTTTTGAAATGCAGTTTTCACTACTGAAAGAGCTTGAGACTTGTACTTGTAAAAAAATGGTATGATTTTTGATCCTACGGCGAGTGAAAGCAGTTTATTAGCGTGAAACGGAAAATGCGCAGTTTTTCGTAAATCCCGTACCTGGTAGGTATATTCAAATGTGTAGAGAGAAGTGCCCGGAGACTAACATTATTTCTTGAAGGATTTTTGAAATGCGGTTTTCACCACTGAAAGAGCCTGGGACTTGTACTTTTAAAAAATGGCATCATTTTTTAACAGACGCCGAATAAAAGCAGTGTAATTGCCAGAAACCAAAACTGTACGGTTTCCCGTAAATCCCGTACCATAATCCAATGTATACAGAGAAAGTAACCGGAAGAAAACTCATTTCTGGAACCATTTTTGAAATGAAGTTTTCACCACTGAAAGAGCATGAGACTTGTATTTTAAAATGGTATCATTTTCGATCAGACGCCGAATGGAAGCAGTTTAATCGGCGCAGCCCAAAATGCGTAGTTTTCCCCTAAATCCCGTGCCTGGTAGGTATATTCGAATGTGTACAGAGAAAGTGCCCGGAGAGTAAACTAATTTCTTGAAGGATTTTTGAAATGTGGTTTTCACAACTGAAAGAGCTGGAGACTCTTAGTTTTTAAAAAAATGGTATGATTTTTGATCCGAGGCCGATAAAATCAGTTTAATTGCTAGAATGCAAAAATGCGCGTTTACTGTAAATTCCCGGCCCGACATTTATAATCAAATGTATACAAAGAAATTAACGGGAGTAAACTCAATTTCCCGCACGATTTTTGAAATGCAGTTTTCACCACTCAAAGAGCATGAGACTTGTAGTTTTTAAAAATTCGTCTCAGTTTTTGATACGACGGCGAGTGAGAGCAGTTAAATCGCAGGAAATAGAAAAGTGCGGTATTCCGTAAATCACGTACCCGGTCGGTATATTCGAATGGATACGGAGAAAGTACGCGAGAGAAAACTCATTTCTTTGAACGATTTTAAACAGACGCCGAATAAAAGCAGTGTAATGGCCAGAAACCAAAACTGTACGGTTTCCCGTAAATCCCGTACCATAATCCAATGTATACAGAGAAAGTAACCGGAAAGAAATCTCATTTCTGGAACCATTTTTGAAATGAAGTTTTCACCACTGAAAGAGCATGACACTTGTATTTTAAAAATGGTATCATTTTCGATCAGACGCCGAATGGAAGCAGTTTAATCGACCAGCCCAAAATACGGTTTCCTAAATCCCGTGCCTGGTAAAGTATATTCGAATGTGTACAGAGAAAGTGCCCGGAGAGTAACTAATTTCTTGAAGGATTTTTGAAATGTGGTTTTCACAAGTGAAGAGCTGGAGACTCTTAGTTTTAAAAAATGGTATGATTTTTGATCCGAGGCCGTATAAAATCAGTTTAATTGCCAGAATGCGAAAATGCGCGGTTTACTGTAAATTCCCGGCCCGACATTTATAATCAAATGTATACAAAGAAATTAACGGGAGTAAAATTTACCACACATTTTTGAAATGCAGTTTTCACTACTGAAAGAGCTTGAGACTTGTAGTTTTAAAAAATGGTATGATTTTTGATCCTACGGCGAGTGAAAGCAGTTTATTAGCGTAAACAGAAAATGCGCAGTTTTCCGTAAATCCCGTGCCTGGTAGGTATATTCAAATGTGTAGAGAGAAAGTGCCGGAGATAACATCATTTCTTGAAGGATTCTTGAAATGCGGTTTTCACCACTGAAAGAGCCTGGGACTTGTACCTTTAAAAAATGGCATCATTTTTTAACAAACGCCGAATTAAAGCAGTGTAATTGCCAGAAACCAAAACTGTACGGTTTCCCGTAAATCCCGTACCATAATTCAATGTATACAGAGAAAGTAACCGGAAAGAAACTCATTTCTGGAACCATTTTTGAAATGAAGTTTTCACCACTGAAAGAGCATGAGACTTGTATTTTAAAAATGGTATCATTTTCGATCAGACGCCGAATGGAAGCAGTTTAATCGGCGCAGCCCAAAATGCGTGGTTTCCCCTAAATCCCGTGCCTGGTAGGTATATTCGAATGTGTACAGAGAAAGTGCCCGGAGAGTAAACTAATTTCTTGAAGGATTTTTGAAATGTGGTTTTCACAACTGAAAGAGCTGGAGACTCTTAGTTTTAAAAAATGGTATGATTTTTGATCCGAGACCGTATAAAATCAGTTTAATTGCCAGAATGCGAAAATGCGCGGTTTACTGTAAATTCCCGGCCCGACATTTATAATCAAATGTATACAAAGAAATTAACGGGTAGTAAACTCATTTACCACACGATTTTTGAAATGCAGTTTTCACTACTGAAAGAGCTTGAGACTTGTAGTTTTAAAAAATGGTATGATTTTTGATCCAATGCCGTGTAAAATCAGTTTAATTGCCAGTAATTGCCAGAAACCAAAACTGTGCGGTTTCCCGTAAATCCCGTACCATAATCCAATGTATGCAGAGAAAGTAACCGGAAAGAAACTCATTTCTGGAACAATTTTTGAGATGAAGTTTTCACCACTGAAAGAGCATGAGACTTGTATTTTAAAAATGGTATCATTTTCGATCAGACGCCGAATGGAAGCAGTTTAATCGGCGCAGCCCAAAATGCGTGGTTTCCCCTAAATCCCGTGCCTGGTAGGCATATTCGAATGTGTACAGAGAAAGTTCCCGGAGAGTAAACTAATTTCTTGAAGGATTTTTGAAATGTGGTTTTCACAACTGAAAGAGCTGGAGACTCTTAGTTTTAAAAAATGGTATGATTTTTGATCCGAGGCCGTATAAAATCAGGTTAATTGCCAGAATGCGAAAATGAGCGGTTTACTGTAAATTCCCGGCCGGACATTTATAATCAAATGTATACAAAGAATTTAACGTGGAGTAAACTCATTTCCCGCTCGATTTTTGAAATGCAGTTTTCACCACTCAAAGAGCATGAGACTTGTAGTTTTTAAAAATCGTATCAGTTTTTGATACGACGGCGAGTGAGAGCAGTTAAATCGCAGGAAATAGAAAAGTGCGGTATTCCGTAAATCACGTACCCGGTCGGTATATTCGAATGGATACGGAGAAAGTACGCGGAGAGAAAACTCATTTCTTGAACGATTTTTGAAGTGCGGTTTTTACAACTGAAAGAACTTGAGACTGGTAATTTTAAAAAATGGTATGATTTTTGATCCGACGCCGTATAAAATCAGTTTAATTGCCAGAATACAAAAATGAGCGGTTTACTGTAAATTCCCGGCCCGACCTTTATAATCAAATGTATACAAAGAAAGTAAGTGGGAGTAAACTCATTTACCACACGATTTTTGAAATGCAGTTTTCACTACTGAAAGAACTTGAGACTTGTAGTTTTAAAAAAATGGTATGATTTTTTATCCAACGGCGAGTGAAAGCAGTTTATTAGCGTGAAACAGAAAATGCGCAGTTTTCCGTAAGTCCCATGCCTGGTAGGTATATTCAAATGTGTAGTGAGAAAGTGCCCGGAGAGTAACCTCATTTCTTGAAGGATTTTTGAAATGCTATTTTCACCACTGAAAGAGCCTGAGACTTGTACCTTTAAAAAATGGCATCATTTTTTAACAGACGCCGAATAAAAGCAGTGTAATTGCCAGAAACCAAAACTGTACGGTTTCCCGTAAATCCCGTACCATAATCCAATGTATACAGAGAAAGAAACCGGAAAGAAAACTCATTTCTGGAACCATTTTTGAAATGCAGTTTTCACCATTGAAAGAGCCTGAGACCTGTAGTTTTAAAAAATGGTATCATTTTCGATCAGACGCCGAATGGAAGCAGTTTAATCGGCGCAGCCCAAAATGCGGTGTTTCCCTTAAATCCCGTGCCTGGTAGGTATATTCGAATGTGTACAGAGAAAGTGCCCGGAGAGTAAACTAATTTCTTGAAGGATTTTTGAAATGTGGTTTTCACAACTGAAAGAGCTGGAGACTCTTAGTTTTAAAAAATGGTATGATTTTTGATCCGAGGCCGTATAAAATCAGTTTAATTGCCAGAATTCGAAAATGCGCGGTTTACTGTAAATTCCCGGCCCGACATTTATAATCAAATGTATGCAAAGAAATTAACGGGGAGTAAACTCATTTACCACACGATTTTTGAAATGCAGTTTTCACTACTGAAAGAGCTTGAGACTTGTAATTTTAAAAAATGGTATGATTTTTGATCCAATGCCGCATAAAATCAGTTTAATTGCCAGAAATTGCCAGAAACCAAAACTGTGCGGTTTCCCGTAAATCCCGTACCATAATCCAATGTATACAGAGAAAGTAACCGGAAAGAAACTCATTTCTGGAACCATTTTTGAAATGAAGTTTTCATCACTGAAAGAGCATGAGACTTGTATTTTAAAAATGGTATCATTTTCGATCAGACGCCGAATGGAAGCAGTTTAATCGGCGCAGCCCAAAATGCGTGGTTTCCCCTAAATCCCGTGCCTGGTAGGTATATTCGAATGTGTACAGAGAAAGTGCCCGGAGAGTAAACTAATTTCTTGAAGGATTTTTGAAATGTGGTTTTCACAACTGAAAGAGCTGGAGACTCTTAGTTTTAAAAAATGGTATGATTTTTGATCCGAGGCCGTATAAAATCAGTTTAATTGCCAGAATTCGAAAATGCGCGGTTTACTGTAAATTCCCGGCCCGACATTTATAATCAAATGTATACAAAGAAATTAACGGGGAGTAAACTCATTTCCCGCTCGATTTTTGAAATGCAGTTTTCACCACTCAAAGAGCATGAGACTTGTAGTTTTTAAAAATCGTATCAGTTTTTGATACGACGGCGAGTGAGAGCAGTTAAATCGCAGGAAATAGAAAAGTGCGGTATTCCGTAAATCACGTACCCGGTCGGTATATTCGAATGGATACGGAGAAAGTACGCGGAGAGAAAACTCATTTCTTGAACGATTTTTGAAGTGCGGTTTTTACAACTGAAAGAGCTTGAGACTGGTAATTTTAAAAAATGGTATGATTTTTGATCCGACGCCGTATAAAATCAGTTTAATTGCCAGAATACGAAAATGCGTGGTTTACTGTAAATTCCCGGCCCGATCTTTATAATCAAATGTATACAAAGAAAGTAAGTGGGAGTAAACTCATTTACCACACGATTTTTGAAATGCAGTTTTCACTACTGAAAGAACTTGAGACTTGTAGTTTTAAAAAAATGGTATGATTTTTTATCCAACGGCGAGTGAAAGCAGTTTATTAGCGTGAAACAGAAAATGCGCAGTTTTCCGTAAGTCCCATGCCTGGTAGGTATATTCAAATGTGTAGTGAGAAAGTGCCCGGAGAGTAACCTCATTTCTTGAAGGATTTTTGAAATGCTGTTTTCACCACTGAAAGAGCCTGGGACTTGTACCTTTAAAAAATGGCATCATTTTTTAACAGACGCCGAATAAAAGCAGTGTAATTGCCAGAAACCAAAACTGTACGGTTTCCCGTAAATCCCGTACCATAATCCAATGTGTACAGAGAAAGAAACCGGAAAGAAAACTCATTTCTGGAGCCATTTTTGAAATGCGTTTTCACCATTGAAAGAGCCTGAGACCTGTAGTTTTAAAAAATGGTATCATTTTTGATCAGACGCCGAATGGAAGCAGTTTAATCGGCGCAGCCCAAAATGCATGGTTTCCCCTAAATCACGTACCCGGTCGGTATATTCGAATGTGTACAGAGAAAGTGCCCGGAGAGTAAACTAATTTCTTGAAGGATTTTTGAAATGTGGTTTTCACAACTGAAAGAGCTGGAGACTCTTAGTTTTAAAAAATGGTATGATTTTTGATCCGAGGCCGTATAAAATCAGTTTAATTGCCAGAATGCGAAAATGCGCGGTTTACTGTAAATTCCCGGCCCGACATTTATAATCAAATGTATACAAAGAAATTAACGGGGAGTAAACTCATTTCCCGCTCGATTTTTGAAATGCAGTTTTCACCACTCAAAGAGCATGAGACTTGTAGATTTTAAAAATCGTATCAGTTTTTGATACGACGGCGAGTGAGAGCAGTTAAATCACAGGAAATAGAAAAGTGCGGTATTCCGTAAATCACGTACCCGGTCGGTATATTCGAATGGATACGGAGAAAGTACGCGGAGAGAAAACTCATTTCTTGACCGATTTTTGAAGTGCGGTTTTTACAACTGAAAGAGCTTGAGACTGGTAATTTTAAAAAATGGTATGATTTTTGATCCGACGCCGTATAAAATCAGTTTAATTGCCAGAATACGAAAATGCGTGGTTTACTGTAAATTCCCGGCCCGACCTTTATAATCAAATGTATACAAAGAAAGTAAGTGGGAGTAAACTCATTTACCACACGATTTTTGAAATGCAGTTTTCACTACTGAAAGAACTTGAGACTTGTAGTTTTAAAAAAATGGTATGATTTTTTATTCCAACGGCGAGTGAAAGCAGTTTATTAGCGTGAAACAGAAAATGCGCAGTTTACCGTAAGTCCCATGCCTGGTAGGTATATTCAAATGTGTAGTGAGAAAGTGCCCGGAGAGTAACCTCATTTCTTGAAGGATTTTTGAAATGCCGTTTTCACCACTGAAAGAGCCTGGGACTTGTACCTTTAAAAAATGGCATCATTTTTTAACAGACGCCGAATAAAAGCAGTGTAATTGCCAGAAACCAAAACTGTACGGTTTCCCGTAAATCCCGTACCATAATCCAATGTGTACAGAGAAAGAAACCGGAAAGAAAACTCATTTCTGGAGCCATTTTTGAAATGCGTTTTCACCATTGAAAGAGCCTGAGACCTGTAGTTTTAAAAAATGGTATCATTTTTGATCAGACGCCGAATGGAAGCAGTTTAATCGGCGCAGCCCAAAATGCATGGTTTCCCCTAAATCACGTACCCGGTCGGTATATTCGAATGTGTACAGAGAAAGTGCCCGGAGAGTAAACTAATTTCTTGAAGGATTTTTGAAATGTGGTTTTCACAACTGAAAGAGCTGGAGACTTTTAGTTTTAAAAAATGGTATGATTTTTGATCCGAGGCCGTATAAAATCAGTTTAATTGCCAGAATGCGAAAATGCGCGGTTTACTGTAAATTCCCGGCCCGACATTTATAATCAAATGTATACAAAGAAATTAACGGGGAGTAAACTCATTTCCCGCTCGATTTTTGAAATGCAGTTTTCACCACTCAAAGAGCATGAGACTTGTAGTTTTTAAAAATCGTATCAGTTTTTGATACGACGGGTTGTGAGAGCAGTTAAATCGCAGGAAATAGAAAAGTGCGGTATTCCGTAAATCACGTACCCGGTCGGTATATTCGAATAGATACGGAGAAAGTACGCGGAGAGAAAGCTCATTTCTTGAACGATTTTTGAAGTGCGGTTTTTACAACTGAAAGAGCTTGAGACTTGTAATTTTAAAAAATGGTATGATTTTTGATCCGACGCCGTATAAAATCAGTTTAATTGCCAGAATACGAAAATGCGCGGTTTACTGTAAATTCCCGGCCCGACCTTTATAATCAAATGTATACAAAGAAAGTAAGTGGGAGTAAACTCATTTACCACACGATTTTTGAAATGCGGTTTTCACTACTGAAAGAGCTTTAGACTTGTAGTTTTAAAAAATGGTATGATTTTTGATCCAACGGCGAGTGAAAGCAGTTTATTAGCGTGAAACAGAAAATGCGCAGTTTTCCGTAAGTCCCATGCCTGGTAGGTATATTCAAATGTGTAGTGAGAAAGTGCCCGGAGAGTAACCTCATTTCTTGAAGGATTTTTGAAATGCCGTTTTCACCACTGAAAGAGCCTGGGACTTGTACCTTTAAAAAATGGCATCATTTTTTAACAGACGCCGAATAAAAGCAGTGTAATTGCCAGAAACCAAAACTGTACCGTTTCCCGTAAATCCCGTACCATAATCCAATGTAAACAGAGAAAGAAACCGGAAAGAAAACTCATTTCTGGAACCATTTTTGAAATGCAGTTTTCAGCATTGAAAGAGCCTGAGACCTGTAGTTTCAAAAAATGATATCATTTTTGATCACACGCCGAATGGAAGCAGTTTAATCGGCGCAGCCCAAAATGCGTGGTTTCCCCTAAATCCCGTGCCTGGTAGGTATATTCGAATGTGTACAGAAGAAGTGCCTGGAGAGTAAACTAATTTCTTGAAGGATTTTTGAAATGCTGTTTTCACCACTGAAAGAGCCTGGGATTTGTACCTTTAAAAAATGGCATCATTTTTTAACAGACGCCGAATAAAAGCAGTGTAATTGCCAGAAACCAAAACTGTACGGTTTCCCGTAAATCCCGTACCATAATCCAATGTGTACAGAGAAAGAAACCGGAAAGAAAACTCATTTCTGGAGCCATTTTTGAAATGCGTTTTAACCATTGAAAGAGCCTGAGACCTGTAGTTTTAAAAAATGGTATCATTTTTGATCAGACGCCGAATGGAAGCAGTTTAATCGGCGCAGCCCAAAATGCATGGTTTCCCCTAAATCACGTACCCGGTCGGTATATTCGAATGGATACGGAGAAAGTACGCGGAGAGAAAACTCATTTCTTGAACGATTTTTGAAGTGCGGTTTTTACAACTGAAAGAGCTTGAGACTGGTAATTTTAAAAAATGGTATGATTTTTGATCCGACGCCGTATAAAATCAGTTTAATTGCCAGAATACGAAAATGCGCGGTTTACTGTAAATTCCCGGCCCGACCTTTATAATCAAATGTATACAAAGAAAGTAAGTGGGAGTAAACTCATTTACCACACGATATTTGAAATGCAATTTTCACTACTGAAAGAACTTGAGACTTGTAGTTTTAAAAAATGGTATCATTTTTGATCAGACGCCGAATGGAAGCAGTTTAATCGGCGCAGCCCAAAATGCATGGTTTCCCCTAAATCCCGTGCCTTGTAGGTATATTCGAATGTGTACAGAAGAAGTGCCTGGAGAGTAAACTAATTTCTTGAAGGATATTTGAAATGTGGTTTTCACAACTGAAAGAGCTGGAGACTTTAGTTTTAAAAAATGGTATGATTTGTGATCCGAGGCCGTATAAAATCAGTTTAATTGCCAGAATGCGAAAATGCGCGGTTTACTGTAAATTCCCGGCCCGACATTTATAATCAAATGTATACAAAGAAATTAACGGGGAGTAAACTCATTTCCCGCACGATTTTTGAAATGCAGTTTTCACCACTCAAAGAGCATGAGACTTGTAGTTTTTAAAAATCGTATTAGTTTTTGATACGACGGCTTGTGAGAGCAGTTAAATCGCAGGAAATAGAAAAGTGCGGTATTCCGTAAATCACGTACCCGGTCGGTATATTCGAATATATACGGAGAAAGTACGCGGAGAGAAAACTCATTTCTTGAACGATTTTTGAAGTGCGGTTTTTACAACTGAAAGAGCTTGAGACTTGTAATTTTAAAAAATGGTATGATTTTTGATCCGACGCCGTATAAAATCAGTTTAATTGCCAGAATACGAAAATGCGCGGTTTACTGTAAATTCCCGGCCCGACCTTTATAATCAAATGTATACAAAGAAAGTAAGTGGGAGTAAACTCATTTACCACACGATTTTTGAAATGCAGTTTTCACTACTGAAAGAACTTGAGACTTGTAGTTTTAAAAAAATGGTATGATTTTTTATCCAACGGCGAGTGAAAGCAGTTTATTAGCGTGAAACAGAAAATGCGCAGTTTTCCGTAAGTCCCATGCCTGGTAGGTACATTCAAATGTGTAGTGAGAAAGTGCCCGGAGAGTAACCTCATTTCTTGAAGGATTTTTGAAATGCTGTTTTCACCACTGAAAGAGCTTGGGACTTGTACCTTTAAAAAATGGCATCATTTTTTAACAGACGCCGAATAAAAGCAGTGTAATTGCCAGAAACCAAAACTGTACGGTTCCCGTAAATCCCGTACCATAATCCAATGTATACAGAGAAAGAAACCGGAAAGAAAACTCATTTCTGGAACCATTTTTGAAATGCAGTTTTCACCATTGAAAGAGCCTGAGACCTGTAGTTTTCAAAAATGGTATCATTTTTGATCAGACGCCGAATGGAAGCAGTTTAATCGGCGCAGCCCAAAATGCATGGTTTCCCCTAAATCCCGTGCCTTGTAGGTATATTCGAATGCGTACAGAAGAAGTGCCTGGAGAGTAAACTAATTTCTTGAAGGATTTTTGAAATGCTGTTTTCACCACTGAAAGAGCCTGGGACTTGTACCTTTAAAAAATGGCATCATTTTTTAACAGACGCCGAATAAAAGCAGTGTAATTGCCAGAAACCAAAACTGTACGGTTTCCCGTAAATCCCGTACCATAATCCAATGTATACAGAGAAAGAAACCGGAAAGAAAACTCATTTCTGGAACCATTTTTGAAATGCAGTTTTCACCATTGAAAGAGCCTGACTTCTGTAGTTTTAAAAAATGGTATCATTTTTGATCAGACGCCGAATGGAAGCAGTTTAATCGGCGCAGCCCAAAATGCATGGTTTCCCCTAAATCACGTACCCGGTCGGTATATTCGAATGGATACGGAGAAAGTACGCGGAGAGAAAACTCATTTTTTGAACGATTTTTGAAGTGCGGTTTTTACAACTGAAAGAGCTTGAGACTTGTAATTTTAAAAAATGATATGATTTTTGATCCGACGCCGTATAAAATCAGTTTAATTGCCAGAATACGAAAATGCGCGGTTTACTGTAAATTCCCGGCCCGACATTTATAATCAAATGTATACAAAGAAATTAACGGGGAGTAAACTCATTTCCCGCACGATTTTTGAAATGCAGTTTTCACCACTCAAAGAGCATGAGACTTGTAGTTTTTAAAAATCGTATCAGTTTTTGATACGACGGCGAGTGAGAGCAGTTAAATCGCAGGAAATAGAAAAGTGCGGTATTCCGTAAATCACGTACCCGGTCGGTATATTCGAATGGATACGGAGAAAGTACGCGGAGAGAAAACTCATTTCTTGAACGATTTTAAACAGACGCCGAATAAAAGCAGTGTAATTGCCAGAAACCAAAACTGTACGGTTTCCCGTAAATCCCGTACCATAATCCAATGTGTACAGAGAAAGAAACCGGAAAGAAAACTCATTTCTGGAGCCATTTTTGAAATGCGTTTTCACCATTGAAAGAGCTTCAGACTTGTAGTTTTAAAA
Organism: Hydractinia echinata; assembly: GCA_030067915.1. NCBI lineage: Eukaryota > Metazoa > Cnidaria > Hydrozoa > Anthoathecata > Hydractiniidae > Hydractinia > Hydractinia echinata. Next base: position 38,450 of record JASGCC010000462.1, on the reverse strand, counting down.
AAATGGTATGATTTTTTATCCAACGGCGAGTGAAAGCAGTTTATTAGCGTGAAACAGAAAATGCGCAGTTTTCCGTAAGTCCCATGCCTGGTAGGTATATTCAAATGTGTAGTGAGAAAGTGCCCGGAGAGTAACCTCATTTCTTGAAGGATTTTTGAAATGCTGTTTTCACCACTGAAAGAGCCTGGGACTTGTACCTTTAAAAAATGGCATCATTTTTAAACAGACGCCGAATAAAAGCAGTGTAATTGCCAGAAACCAAAACTGTACGGTTTCCCGTAAATCCCGTACCATAATCCAATGTATACAGAGAAAGAAACCGGAAAGAAAACTCATTTCTGGAACCATTTTTGAAATGCAGTTTTCACCACTGAAAGAGCCTGAGACCTGTAGTTTTAAAAAATGGTATCATTTTTGATCAGACGCCGAATGGAAGCAGTTTAATCGGCGCAGCCCAAAATGCATGGTTTCCCCTAAATCCCGTGCCTTGTAGGTATAATCGAATGTGTACAGAAGAAGTGCTTGGAGAGTAAACTAATTTCTTGAAGGATTTTTGAAATGTGGTTTTCACAACTGAAAGAGCTGGAGACTTTTAGTTTTAAAAAATGGTATGATTTTTGATCCGAGGCCGTATAAAATCAGTTTAATTGCCAGAATGCGAAAATGCGCGGTTTACTGTAAATTTCCGGCCCGACATTAATAATCAAATGTATACAAAGAAATTAACGGGGAGTAAACTCATTTCCCGCACGATTTTTGAAATGCAGTTTTCACCACTCAAAGAGCATGAGACTTGTAGTTTTTAAAAATCGTATCAGTTTTTGATACGACGGCGAGTGAGAGCAGTTAAATCGCAGGAAATAGAAAGGTGGGTATTCCGTAAATCACGTACCCGGTCGGTATATTCGAATGGATACGGAAAAAGTACGCGGAGAGAAAACTCATTTCTTGAACGATTTTTGAAATGCGGTTTTTACAACTAAAGAGCTTGAGAATTGTAATTTTAAAAATGGTATGATTTTTGATCCGACGCCGTATAAAATCAGTTTAATGCCAGAATGCGAAAATGCGCGGTTTACTGTAAATTCCCGGCCCGACATTTATAATCAAATGTATGCAATGAAATTAACGGGGAGTAAACTCATTTCCCGCACGATTTTTGAAATGCAGTTTTCACCACTCAAAGAGCATGAGACTTGTAGTTTTTAAAAATCGTATCAGTTTTTGATACGACGGCGAGTGAGAGCATTGCGACTTGTAATTTTAAAAAATGGTATGATTTTTGATCCGACGCCGTATAAAATCAGTTTAATTGCCAGAATGCCAAAATGCGCGGTTTACTGTAAATTCCCGGCCCGACATTTATAATCAAATGTATACAAAGAAATTAACGGGGAGTAAACTCATTTACCACACGATTTTTGAAATGCAGTTTTCACTACTGAAAGAGCTTGAGACTTGTAGTTTTAAAAAATGGTTTGATTTTTGATCCAATGCCAAATAAAATCAATTTAATTGCCAGTAATTGCCAGAAACCAAAACTGTGCAGTTTCCCGTAAATCCCGTACCATAATCCAATGTATACAGAGAAAGTAACCGGAAAGAAACTCATTTCTGGAACCATTTTTGAAATGAAGTTTTCACCACTGAAAGAGCATGAGACTTGTATTTTAAAAATGGTATCATTTTCGATCAGACGCCGAATGGAAGCAGTTTAATCGGCGCAGCCCAAAATGCGTGGTTTCCCCTAAATCCTGTGCCTGGTAGGTATATTCGAATGTGTACAGAGAAAGTGCCCGGAGAGTAAACTAATTTCTTGAAGGATTTTTGAAATGTGGTTTTCACAACTGAAAGAGCTGGAGACTCTTAGTTTTAAAAAATGGTATGATTTTTGATCCGAGGCCGTATAAAATCAGTTTAATTGCCAGAATGCGAAAATGCGCGGTTTACTGTAAATTCCCGGCCCGACATTTATAATCAAATGTATACAAAGAAATTAACGGAGAGTAAACTCATTTCCCGCACGATTTTTGAAATGCAGTTTTCACCACTCAAAGAGCATGAGACTTGTAGTTTTTAAAAATCGTATCAGTTTTTGATACGACGGCGAGTGAGAGCAGTTAAATCGCAGGAAATAGAAAAGTGCGGTATTCCGTAAATCATGTACCCGGTTGGTATATTCGAATGGATACGGAGAAAGTACGCAGAGAGAAAACTCATTTCTTGAACGATTTTTGAAGTGCGGTTTTTACAACTGAAAGAGCTTGAGACTGGTAATTTTAAAAAATGGTATGATTTTTGATCCGACGCCGTATAAAAGCAGTTTAATTGCCAAAATACGAAAATGCGCGGTTTACTGTAAATTCCCGGCCCGACCTTTATAATCAAATGTATACAAAGAAAGTAAGTGGGAGTAAACTCATTTACCACACGATTTTTGAAATGCAGTTTTCACTACTGAAAGAACTTGAGACTTGTAGTTTTAAAAAAATGGTATGATTTTTTATCCAACGGCGAGTGAAAGCAGTTTATTAGCGTGAAACAGAAAATGCGCAGTTTTCCGTAAGTCCCATGTCTGGTAGGTATATTCAAATGTGTAGTGAGAAAGTGCCCGGAGAGTAACCTCATTTCTTGAAGGATTTTTGAAATGCTGTTTTCACCACTGAAAGAGCCTGGGACTTGTACCTTTAAAAAATGGCATCATTTTTTAACAGACGCCGAATAAAAGCAGTGTAATTGCCAGAAACCAAAACTGTACGGTTTCCCGTAAATCCCGTACCATAATCCAATGTATACAGAGAAAGAAACCGGAAAGAAAACTCATTTCTGGAACCATTTTTGAAATGCAGTTTTCACCATTGAAAGAGCCTGAGACCTGTAGTTTTAAAAAATGGTATCATTTTTGATCAGACGCCGAATGGAAGCAGTTTAATCGGCGCAGCCCAAAATGCGTGGTCACGGCGGGCAAATCGGAGGGTCAAAATCGTCATAAATAGCGAAGGATAAAATCGGCCCGCAACGGCCGAGGCTTTTTTTCAATCGCTGTTATCGCTTGGCTGTGAAACTCCTATCTTTTGTTGTATCTGGTATGGGTTTTAGATTTAGTAAAACTATTGGTGATGGTCGTTACATGAAGGGCCAGCCTCAGTAGAACATGTTTACTGCCGAATATTTTGCGGGAAGAGTGGTACGGTCCGCACAGAAGGTTATCTTTCGAGGTCATATCAAGCTACTTGAAATACGTAGTGTACAAAATAATGTATAGAAAGGCATCAAACAGTATGGGAATTGATAAATAGTTGTATATTTAGATACTACGATGATCTATCTATGTTTCTATAATTTTAGGATAATGGTTTTCATTTGTTTTCTACTGTAATTTGTTATGTCTTTTATGGTTATTTTTTGTAATCTGGTCTTCGCAGCTGCCATCTTGTTCTCTAGCTAGCTATCGCATTGCTCTTGTGAATTATTTTGAGGAGGGAAAAAGGTAGCTAGCTAGCTAGTAGTAATCATGTGAATTAAGTAGTGAAACTGAACGTTGGGGAAAGACAACAAAATAAAAATATATAAACAAGTGAAATGTGTAGCTATAGCTAGCTAGCTACGTTTAATTTTTTTGTGAAAGGTGATTACACGCCTTTACAGCAATGTTTTGTTTCAAATGTCAACTTTTATATATATTATGTTCCTTTTTATTTCTGAATTAGGAAACAGAGATTTTCCCAGTATATATATATATATATATAGCTATATATACAGCAGATGCAGATGCAATCTTATGACGAGTTACGTAAGTCTGAAGTCAAGGTCAGCCCGGTATTGGAATGGCACCTCAAAAGAGTTTTGAATAGTATCCACAGAAAAATAACATTCAAACAGAAATTTAAAAATCCGTGGTGTGTTGAAGTAGTTGAATATTTATATAAAGACATTTTCTATCAGTTTTTCCGAGCAGTTCGTGACTATCGTACATCTTTTGGAAGGAATGTAGATATTGTACGAGAAAAAAGTGGAACATCTAAGGAGTATATTCTTAAGTTTTCACATTGTGGTGCCTTGGTCTTTCATTTAAATTTAGCCACAAATAAGACATGTGATATTGCAAAGCTGTTTACAAAATCTAATCCACTTGGGAATACTGCTGAAATAGAAGTTTCGGAGGAAAAGCCTGCAGTTATTCGTTACAAAATAAAAACCGGAACAATGACAATTAAAATGCATTATTGTGTGAAGAACAAATATGGGAATATATGCAGTTTTTAATGGACATCTGGTGTTGTATGTATGTATATATATAGCTACATATATACTATTTATTAGTGACATTTTTACTTTTATTTTCTGTTTTGAGGACAATGCCACCAAAAGGTAGTAAGGCGCATACTAACAAAAATTTGCTTGGTGTATACCAAAGTAACAAAAAGGAATTGAATAAGATGGAAAAAAAGATTGAGGAGCAAAGCCAAGTTTTATTAGAGAGAAACAAAGTCCTTGAGCATGAAAATAGTGAACTTTGTAAATTAAATATAGAAATAAAGGAGCTTGCTAGTTACATAGATAGTCAGAAAAGTAGATTAGCAGCAAAAAAGAAAGTGCTAATTGTGTAAAAGGTGAAACACTGACATTGCCAGGTCCTTCCTCAAAGGCTAAAATTATTGTTACAAAATGTGTTGCACAGAAGAGAAAAATGCATCCTACACATAAACTATTACCTTGTAAAGCAAAAGTTGTACGAAGAAAAGAAACTATGGATGCATGTATGGCTATACATGGTGCAACAAAGACAAACTTTGAACCTGCAGTTATAGGAGTTCTAGATACTTTGAGTAGTAAGTGTAAAGCCGCAGATTTGGCAGAAAACGTTTTGAACACTAAAACATCTCTACGTAGTGCTATCGAAAATAAAATTATTAAAAATTGGAATGATGATTATAGCAGGTCTGGAGATAATGTCCTGAGATCCCTAAATACATACTATAGCCACAACGTCCTTGGAAAAGTCAAATACTTATCTATCAGAAAAGCCAACAGGCAAGCTTGTTTCAAAAACAAGCGTGTCCCAAATTATGTATCATATAAAGTTTTGTCTGACACAATAAACACTGTTAATATAGGCAGTCTGTATGAGGTATCAACACTTATTGAAGCTGCTGACATCAATAAAGTTCAAGGGATGTACAGAGAACCAGTCGATTTCATCCTTAGATTAGCAAAGTTTTATTTAACAATAAACGAACATCGTGTGGATAAATTAAAAACATTTGATGCTTTTTCTCAAAAAGAAAATGATTCCTTTTTATTTGTCATGGCTCTTGGAGGAGATGGGGCACCTATTTGTGGTATGAGTATATTGATTTCATTCTTAAATGTTGGAGAAAGAATTGCCAGCAGCTCTGAACAGTTCCTTCTATTTGGGGCAGATGTTGAAGAAAATTCTAGATATGTGTCAAATTTTGTGATGAGACTGATATCTGATGTTAAATATTTGGAAAGTAGTGTGTTTGAGGTTGAGGTTGGCTCTGAATCAAGGAAAGTGGAATTTAAGTTGAGTGAACTGCCCAACGACATGAAGATGTTGGCCTTCTTAGCTGGTGAATTGTCGAATTCAGCGCAATATTTTTCCACCTTTGGGAATGTTACCAAAAATGATTGTAATGATCATAAGAAAGTGTATGGTCCAAATGGTGATTGGAAACCATTTTCATTCAAAAAAAGAGTTGAAGGATGCAAAGAAGGTTGCTGCCAAAAAGAAATCTTTTGGTAGTAGTGTTGCAAAGGCAGTATCACAAAGAATTAAAGTCACATCATTTATTTCTAAGGAATTGAAGAGTAGACAAGAATTTCATCCACTTGTTGATTCTTACATTGACTGTGCCAAGGCAGAACCATTGCATTTGAAAAACAACACCATCAAAGAAAGGTTCATGCTTTTATTTAAAATTTGTGTTGCACAGTCAAACCTGACGAATGTCAAATCATTCTCTGATGTACAATCGAATTCATTATTTTCCAAATTTGAATCCTTTGTGCATTATGATATGCAATGTAATTTCTTGGCAACCAAAATAAAAAGATGGTTTAATGAGAATTGTGGAAAAGTGGAAAAAGAATTTGGATTTAGATTCAGAGGAAAAGAGAGTTTTTTGTTTATGAAACATTTCCCATCTCTTGTCTCAATGATTATTTTGAATGTTTCCAACAATCAAGTTAAAGTTCGCTTGCATGAAATCTTTTTCCAGTCGTTACGTCTTCGACAGTTGTTATCATACGCTGTCCGAATTGGAGATTTTGATGAACAGATGTTATCAGATATGAAAATTCAAGCCAAGGATTTGTTTACATCTTGCTGTTTATTTGACCAAAGAATTAGCCCTAGCTTATGGACGCTTTGTAATGTTGCACCGTATCAGGCTGAAAAATGTTTACATATGTATAAATTTGGATTGGGATGCAACACCATGGAGGGTAGGGAGCAAAAGCATCAACAGATTGCGAAATATGCACAAAACACTACTTTTCAAAACAGATGGCCCCTAATTTTTCGACACGAGTTCATACAATTAATCCATTTACGAGAGAATGGATTCGACGTCATTAAGTATAACAAGAAAGGTGTCAAGTATGTTCCTGCTCATATAGAGGGTTGTTGTTTCTTATGCAATTTACCATTACTAAATGATAAATGTAGATTATGTGATAGTGACAGTATGGAGAGGGTTAAGGAAGTAATTAAAAAAAGTCAGTAATTTTTTATTTTATATAATAAGCACTGGCATATATTTGAATAAATATGGTATGCGCATTGTTCCTTCTACGTAGACATTGAGCTGATGATGTATTAAATGCTGCCCGTTACTTTAAAGAAAAAAACTTTCGCGAACAGAAACTTTCGCAAATTTCGCGAATCTTGCCCATATTCGCGAAAGTTTCTGTCGCGAAACTTTTAAAATTGGTCATTCGCAAAAGTTTATGCACGCAAAATTTTCAAATTTTGTCATTCGCAAAAGTTTACGAATTCGAAGATCTTCAAATTGGTCACTGAAGTGTTAATCCAACAAAATCTGAAATTATATATATACCTTCCTTTATGCGAAATGCTACTCAGCGAAACATGAACTCGTTTTATTGACATTTTTTTGTTAAGATTTTTCAAAACATGTCTCGATTCGCAAAAGTTTATGTTCGCGAAATTTTCATTTTAGACGATTCACGAAAGTTTATGTTCGCAAAATTAAGAAATTTCGCGAATGGTCTCAAACGCGAAAGATTCTGTTCGCGAAAGTTTCTTCCCTTAAAGTATATGTTTTAGATATATATATATACTTTAGGAAGTTTAATATTTGCAATTATAATATCAATTGATAACTATAAAAAATACAAAACTTCAATAATGTGTTGCATAGAAAATTAGTTCAATATATCAGTGAATGTGCTGCTTTCTAAACACTATTTATTTTGTTGGTTCTTTTATAGCTTCCTTTGAAAACTCCTTTGCAGGAGCTATGTAGAAAGTTTAAAAATAAGATTACAGTAATCCATCAAATTATAATCACACTATTATTCTATTTGTTACATGTTTGTATGTACAGAATATAAAGCGGTCAACATAATACAAAATTTATGTCTCAATATTAAAACGGTTTAGTTGTAAACATATTTTGATAGGTATTATTGAACATATATTTATAACGGTTTATATAGTAAACATATATTTTTAATAGTTTACATAGGTTTATATATATATACTTTTAACGGTTTAGTTGTAAACATATTTTTAACGGTTTATATATAGGTTTATATATTTTTTTTTAACGGTTTATTTGATAGTTTTAACAGTTTATAGTAAACATATATTTTTAATAGTTTACATAGGTTTATATATACTTTTAATGGTTTAGTTGTAATTTTTCACGGTTTAGCTTTAATATATATATATACCGTAAAGCTTAAGCACACCTTCAAAAATGTAGTTTGTTGATATTCTAGCATAACTGCTTGTGATACGTCACACAACTGAGCAAGTCATTGAGAAATATTTTTTGTCTGTTTTAGCTAGCTAGCTACAAAAGTTTATGTTTTAGCTGCAATCAAAATTTATTCAACACAAATTCCTATGTAGTTACATTTTTTTAGCATTTTTTCTTTGCAACAAAGTTCACTTTTGTTGCAGTTTGTCCTAGCTATATTTTATTTCTGTGGATAGCTACTAGCTAGCCATAGCTATATATATATGTAGCTACGAAATTGTATTATATTTAGCTACATAGCCAAATATTTTAGTTCATTGCTTGCTTGCAATATACCTTTGTTGATACTACTTAATTATAAACCGAAAGAGCCACCATAAATAAGATTTCAATCTAGAATTAATCCACAGAAACATCAGAAAGCTCGTTTCCTTCTTGTCTCTACTCTTCGCGGCAGCCATTTATCTTTATGACGGCGCTCCCCCCCGGAGCTTTTTGCATATCATGTATTATAAAATGTCATTTTAAATTAGGTGGAGAGTGCATGGCTATCACGCGGGGTATTAATACACGAAAGAAAACTTCCAGACGAAATTGTGTTGGTACGCAAGGTCCGCATACGGGACTTGCACATTTTGACCCTCCGATTTGCCCGCCGTGGGTTTCCCCTAAATCCCGTGCCTGGTAGGTATATTCGAATGTGTACAGAGAAAGTGCCCGGAGAGTAAACTAATTTCTTGAAGGATTTTTGAAATGTGGTTTTCACAACTGAAAGAGCTGGAGACTCTTAGTTTTAAAAAATGGTATGATTTTTGACCGAGGCCGTATAAAATCAGTTTAATTGCCAGAATGCGAAAATGCGCGGTTTACTGTAAATACCCGGCCCGACATTTATAATCAAATGTATACAAAGACATTAACGGGGAGTAAACTCATTTTCCGCACGATTTTTGAAATGCAGTTTTCACCACTCAAAGAGCATGAGACTTGTAGTTTTTAAAAATCGTATCAGTTTTTGATACGACGGCAAGTGAGAGCAGTTAAATCGCAAGAAATAGAAAAGTGCGTTATTCCGTAAGTCACGTACCCGGTCGGTATATTCGAATGGATACGGAGAAAGTACGCGGAGAGAAAACTCATTTCTTGAACGATTTTTGAAGTGCGGTTTTTACAACTGAAAGAGCTTGAGACTTATAATTTTATAAAATGGTATGATTTTTGATCCGACGCCGTATAAAATCAGTTTAATTGCCAGAATACGAAAATGCGCGGTTTACTGTAAATTCCCGGCCCGACCTTTATAATCAAATGTATACAAAGAAAGTAAGTGGGAGTAAACTCATTTACCACACGATATTTGAAATGCAATTTTCACTACTGAAAGAACTTGAGACTTGTAGTTTTAAAAAAATGTTATGATTTTTTATCCAACGGCGAGTGAAAGCAGTTTATTAGCGTGAAACAGAAAATGCGCAGTTTTCCGTAAGTCCCATGCCTGGTAGGTACATTCAAATGTGTAGTGAGAAAGTGCCCGGAGAGTAACCTCATTTCTTGAAGGATTTTTGAAATGCTGTTTTCACCACTGAAAGAGCCTGGGACTTGTACTTTTAAAAAATGGCATCATTTTTTAACAGACGCCGAATAAAAGCAGTGTAATTGCCAGAAACCAAAACTGTACGGTTTCCCGTAAATCCCGTACCATAATCCAATGTGTACAGAGAAAGAAACCGGAAAGAAAACTCATTTCTGGAGCCATTTTTGAAATGCGTTTTCACCATTGAAAGAGCCTGAGACCTGTAGTTTTAAAAAGTGGTATCATTTTTGATCAGACGCCGAATGGAAGCAGTTTAATCGGCGCAGCCCAAAATGCATGGTTTCCCCTAAATCACGTACCCGGTCTGTATATTCGAATGGATACGGAGAAAGTACGCGGAGAGAAAACTCATTTCTTGAACGATTTTTGAAGTGCGGTTTTTACAACTGAAAGAGCTTGAGACTTATAATTTTATAAAATGGTATGATTTTTGATCCGACGCCGTATAAAATCAGTTTAATTGCCAGAATACGAAAATGCGCGGTTTACTGTAAATTCCCGGCCCGACCTTTATAATCAAATGTATACAAAGAAAGTAAGTGGGAGTAAACTCATTTACCACACGATATTTGAAATGCAATTTTCACTACTGAAAGAACTTGAGACTTGTAGTTTTAAAAAAATGTTATGATTTTTTATCCAACGGCGAGTGAAAGCAGTTTATTAGCGTGAAACAGAAAATGCGCAGTTTTCCGTAAGTCCCATGCCTGGTAGGTACATTCAAATGTGTAGTGAGAAAGTGCCCGGAGAGTAACCTCATTTCTTGAAGGATTTTTGAAATGCTGTTTTCACCACTGAAAGAGCTTGGGACTTGTACCTTTAAAAAATGGCATCATTTTTTAACAGACGCCGAATAAAAGCAGTGTAATTGCCAGAAACCAAAACTGTACGGTTTCCCGTAAATCCCGTACCATAATCCAATGTATACAGAGAAAGAAACCGGAAAGAAAACTCATTTCTGGAACCATTTTTGAAATGCAGTTTTCACCATTGAAAGAGCCTGAGACCTGTAGTTTTAAAAAATGGTATCATTTTTGATCAGACGCCGAATGGAAGCAGTTTAATCGGCGCAGCCCAAAATGCATGGTTTCCCCTAAATCCCGTGCCTTGTAGGTATATTCGAATGCGTACAGAAGAAGTGCCTGGAGAGTAAACTAATTTCTTGAAGGATTTTTGAAATGCTGTTTTCACCACTGAAAGAGCCTGGGACTTGTACCTTTAAAAAATGGCATCATTTTTTAACAGACGCCGAATAAAAGCAGTGTAATTGCCAGAAACCAAAACTGTACGGTTTCCCGTAAATCCCGTACCATAATCCAATGTATACAGAGAAAGAAACCGGAAAGAAAACTCATTTCTGGAACCATTTTTGAAATGCAGTTTTCACCATTGAAAGAGCCTGATTTCTGTAGTTTTAAAAAATGGTATCATTTTTGATCAGACGCCGAATGGAAGCAGTTTAATCGGCGCAGCCCAAAATGCATGGTTTCCCCTAAATCACGTACCCGGTCGGTATATTCGAATGGATACGGAGAAAGTACGCGGAGAGAAAACTCATTTTTGAACGATTTTTGAAGTGCGGTTTTTACAACTGAAAGAGCTTGAGACTTGTAATTTTAAAAAATGATATGATTTTTGATCCAACGCCGTATAAAATCAGTTTAATTGCCAGAATACGAAAATGCGCGGTTTACTGTAAATTCCCGGCCCGACATTTATAATCAAATGTATACAAATAAATTAACGGGGAGTAAACTCATTTCCCGCACGATTTTTGAAATGCAGTTTTCACCACTCAAAGAGCATGAGACTTGTAGTTTTTAAAAATCGTATCAGTTTTTGATACGACGGCGAGTGAGAGCAGTTAAATCGCAGGAAATAGAAAAGTGCGGTATTCCGTAAATCACGTACCCGGTCGGTATATTCGAATGGATACGGAGAAAGTATGCGGAGAGAAAACTCATTTCTTGAACGATTTTAAACAGACGCCGAATAAAAGCAGTGTAATTGCCAGAAACCAAAACTGTACGGTTTCCCGTAAATCCCGTACCATAATCCAATGTGTACAGAGAAAGAAACCGGAAAGAAAACTCATTTCTGGAGCCATTTTTGAAATGCGTTTTCACCATTGAAAGAGCTTGAGACTTGTAGTTTTAAAAAAATGGTATGATTTTTTATCCAACGGCGAGTGAAAGCAGTTTATTAGCGTGAAGCAGAAAATGCGCAGTTTTCCGTAAGTCCCATGCCTGGTAGGTATATTCAAATGTGTAGTGAGAAAGTGCCCGGAGAGTAACCTCATTTCTTGAAGGATTTTTGAAATGCTGTTTTCACCACTGAAAGAGCCTGGGACTTGTACCTTTAAAAAATGGCATCATTTTTAAACAGACGCCGAATAAAAGCAGTGTAATTGCCAGAAACCAAAACTGTACGGTTTCCCGTAAATCCCGTACCATAATCCAATGTATACAGAGAAAGAAACCGGAAAGAAAACTCATTTCTGGAACCATTTTTGAAATGCAGTTTTCACCACTGAAAGAGCCTGAGACCTGTAGTTTTAAAAAATGGTATCATTTTTGATCAGACGCCGAATGGAAGCAGTTTAATCGGCGCAGCCCAAAATGCATGGTTTCCCCTAAATCCCGTGCCTTGTAGGTATAATCGAATGTGTACAGAAGAAGTGCTTGGAGAGTAAACTAATTTCTTGAAGGATTTTTGAAATGTGGTTTTCACAACTGAAAGAGCTGGAGACTTTTAGTTTTAAAAAATGGTATGATTTTTGATCCGAGGCCGTATAAAATCAGTTTAATTGCCAGAATGCGAAAATGCGCGGTTTACTGTAAATTTCCGGCCCGACATTAATAATCAAATGTATACAAAGAAATTAACGGGGAGTAAACTCATTTCCCGCACGATTTTTGAAATGCAGTTTTCACCACTCAAAGAGCATGAGACTTGTAGTTTTTAAAAGTCGTATCAGTTTTTGATACGACGGCGAGTGAGAGCAGTTAAATCGCAGGAAATAGAAAGGTGGGTATTCCGTAAATCACGTACCCGGTCGGTATATTCGAATGGATACGGAAAAAGTACGCGGAGAGAAAACTCATTTCTTGAACGATTTTTGAAATGCGGTTTTTACAACTAAAGAGCTTGAGAATTGTAATTTTAAAAAATGGTATGATTTTTGATCCGACGCCGTATAAAATCAGTTTAATGCCAGAATGCGAAAATGCGCGGTTTACTGTAAATTCCCGGCCCGACATTTATAATCAAATGTATGCAATGAAATTAACGGGGAGTAAACTCATTTCCCGCACGATTTTTGAAATGCAGTTTTCACCACTCAAAGAGCATGAGACTTGTAGTTTTTAAAAATCGTATCAGTTTTTGATACGACGGCGAGTGAGAGCATTGCGACTTGTAATTTTAAAAAATGGTATGATTTTTGATCCGACGCCGTATAAAATCAGTTTAATTGCCAGAATGCCAAAATGCGCGGTTTACTGTAAATTCCCGGCCCGACATTTATAATCAAATGTATACAAAGAAATTAACGGGGAGTAAACTCATTTACCACACGATTTTTGAAATGCAGTTTTCACTACTGAAAGAGCTTGAGACTTGTAGTTTTAAAAAATGGTTTGATTTTTGATCCAATGCCAAATAAAATCAATTTAATTGCCAGTAATTGCCAGAAACCAAAACTGTGCAGTTTCCCGTAAATCCCGTACCATAATCCAATGTATACAGAGAAAGTAACCGGAAAGAAACTCATTTCTGGAACCATTTTTGAAATGAAGTTTTCACCACTGAAAGAGCATGAGACTTGTATTTTAAAAATGGTATCATTTTCGATCAGACGCCGAATGGAAGCAGTTTAATCGGCGCAGCCCAAAATGCGTGGTTTCCCCTAAATCCTGTGCCTGGTAGGTATATTCGAATGTGTACAGAGAAAGTGCCCGGAGAGTAAACTAATTTCTTGAAGGATTTTTGAAATGTGGTTTTCACAACTGAAAGAGCTGGAGACTCTTAGTTTTAAAAAATGGTATGATTTTTGATCCGAGGCCGTATAAAATCAGTTTAATTGCCAGAATGCGAAAATGCGCGGTTTACTGTAAATTCCCGGCCCGACATTTATAATCAAATGTATACAAAGAAATTAACGGAGAGTAAACTCATTTCCCGCACGATTTTTGAAATGCAGTTTTCACCACTCAAAGAGCATGAGACTTGTAGTTTTTAAAAATCGTATCAGTTTTTGATACGACGGCGAGTGAGAGCAGTTAAATCGCAGGAAATAGAAAAGTGCGGTATTCCGTAAATCATGTACCCGGTTGGTATATTCGAATGGATACGGAGAAAGTACGCAGAGAGAAAACTCATTTCTTGAACGATTTTTGAAGTGCGGTTTTTACAACTGAAAGAGCTTGAGACTGGTAATTTTAAAAATGGTATGATTTTTGATCCGACGCCGTATAAAAGCAGTTTAATTGCCAAAATACGAAAATGCGCGGTTTACTGTAAATTCCCGGCCCGACCTTTATAATCAAATGTATACAAAGAAAGTAAGTGGGAGTAAACTCATTTACCACACGATTTTTGAAATGCAGTTTTCACTACTGAAAGAACTTGAGACTTGTAGTTTTAAAAAAATGGTATGATTTTTTATCCAACGGCGAGTGAAAGCAGTTTATTAGCGTGAAACAGAAAATGCGCAGTTTTCCGTAAGTCCCATGTCTGGTAGGTATATTCAAATGTGTAGTGAGAAAGTGCCCGGAGAGTAACCTCATTTCTTGAAGGATTTTTGAAATGCTGTTTTCACCACTGAAAGAGCCTGGGACTTGTACCTTTAAAAAATGGCATCATTTTTTAACAGACGCCGAATAAAAGCAGTGTAATTGCCAGAAACCAAAACTGTACGGTTTCCCGTAAATCCCGTACCATAATCCAATGTATACAGAGAAAGAAACCGGAAAGAAAACTCATTTCTGGAACCATTTTTGAAATGCAGTTTTCACCATTGAAAGAGCCTGAGACCTGTAGTTTTAAAAAATGGTATCATTTTTGATCAGACGCCGAATGGAAGCAGTTTAATCGGCGCAGCCCAAAATGCGTGGTCACGGCGGGCAAATCGGAGGGTCAAAATCGTCATAAATAGCGAAGGATAAAATCGGCCCGCAACGGCCGAGGCTTTTTTTCAATCGCTGTTATCGCTTGGCTGTGAAACTCCTATCTTTTGTTGTATCTGGTATGGGTTTTAGATTTAGTAAAACTATTGGTGATGGTCGTTACATGAAGGGCCAGCCTCAGTAGAACATGTTTACTGCCGAATATTTTGCGGGAAGAGTGGTACGGTCCGCACAGAAGGTTATCTTTCGAGGTCATATCAAGCTACTTGAAATACGTAGTGTACAAAATAATGTATAGAAAGGCATCAAACAGTATGGGAATTGATAAATAGTTGTATATTTAGATACTACGATGATCTATCTATGTTTCTATAATTTTAGGATAATGGTTTTCATTTGTTTTCTACTGTAATTTGTTATGTCTTTTATGGTTATTTTTTGTAATCTGGTCTTC
Source organism: Hydractinia echinata (assembly GCA_030067915.1). NCBI lineage: Eukaryota > Metazoa > Cnidaria > Hydrozoa > Anthoathecata > Hydractiniidae > Hydractinia > Hydractinia echinata. The sequence goes on along the minus strand of JASGCC010000462.1, from coordinate 23,306 downwards.
GCAGCTGCCATCTTGTTCTCTAGCTAGCTATCGCATTGCTCTTGTGAATTATTTTGAGGAGGGAAAAAGGTAGCTAGCTAGCTAGTAGTAATCATGTGAATTAAGTAGTGAAACTGAACGTTGGGGAAAGACAACAAAATAAAAATATATAAACAAGTGAAATGTGTAGCTATAGCTAGCTAGCTACGTTTAATTTTTTTGTGAAAGGTGATTACACGCCTTTACAGCAATGTTTTGTTTCAAATGTCAACTTTTATATATATTATGTTCCTTTTTATTTCTGAATTAGGAAACAGAGATTTTCCCAGTATATATATATATATATATAGCTATATATACAGCAGATGCAGATGCAATCTTATGACGAGTTACGTAAGTCTGAAGTCAAGGTCAGCCCGGTATTGGAATGGCACCTCAAAAGAGTTTTGAATAGTATCCACAGAAAAATAACATTCAAACAGAAATTTAAAAATCCGTGGTGTGTTGAAGTAGTTGAATATTTATATAAAGACATTTTCTATCAGTTTTTCCGAGCAGTTCGTGACTATCGTACATCTTTTGGAAGGAATGTAGATATTGTACGAGAAAAAAGTGGAACACCTAAGGAGTATATTCTTAAGTTTTCACATTTTGGTGCCTTGGTCTTTCATTTAAATTTAGCCACAAATAAGACATGTGATATTGCAAAGCTGTTTACAAAATCTAATCCACTTGGGAATACTGCTGAAATAGAAGTTTCGGAGGAAAAGCCTGCAGTTATTCGTTACAAAATAAAAACCGGAACAATGACAATTAAAATGCATTATTGTGTGAAGAACAAATATGGGAATATATGCAGTTTTTAATGGACATCTGGTGTTGTATGTATGTATATATATAGCTACATATATACTATTTATTAGTGACATTTTTACTTTTATTTTCTGTTTTGAGGACAATGCCACCAAAAGGTAGTAAGGCGCATACTAACAAAAATTTGCTTGGTGTATACCAAAGTAACAAAAAGGAATTGAATAAGATGGAAAAAAAGATTGAGGAGCAAAGCCAAGTTTTATTAGAGAGAAACAAAGTCCTTGAGCATGAAAATAGTGAACTTTGTAAATTAAATATAGAAATAAAGGAGCTTGCTAGTTACATAGATAGTCAGAAAAGTAGATTAGCAGCAAAAAAGAAAGTGCTAATTGTGTAAAAGGTGAAACACTGACATTGCCAGGTCCTTCCTCAAAGGCTAAAATTATTGTTACAAAATGTGTTGCACAGAAGAGAAAAATGCATCCTACACATAAACTATTACCTTGTAAAGCAAAAGTTGTACGAAGAAAAGAAACTATGGATGCATGTATGGCTATACATGGTGCAACAAAGACAAACTTTGAACCTGCAGTTATAGGAGTTCTAGATACTTTGAGTAGTAAGTGTAAAGCCGCAGATTTGGCAGAAAAGTTTTGAACACTAAAACATCTCTACGTAGTGCTATCGAAAATAAAATTATTAAAAATTGGAATGATGATTATAGCAGGTCTGGAGATAATGTCCTGAGATCCCTAAATACATACTATAGCCACAACGTCCTTGGAAAAGTCAAATACTTATCTATCAGAAAAGCCAACAGGCAAGCTTGTTTCAAAAACAAGCGTGTCCCAAATTATGTATCATATAAAGTTTTGTCTGACACAATAAACACTGTTAATATAGGCAGTCTGTATGAGGTATCAACACTTATTGAAGCTGCTGACATCAATAAAGTTCAAGGGATGTACAGAGAACCAGTCGATTTCATCCTTAGATTAGCAAAGTTTTATTTAACAATAAACGAACATCGTGTGGATAAATTAAAAACATTTGATGCTTTTTCTCAAAAAGAAAATGATTCCTTTTTATTTGTCATGGCTCTTGGAGGAGATGGGGCACCTATTTGTGGTATGAGTATATTGATTTCATTCTTAAATGTTGGAGAAAGAATTGCCAGCAGCTCTGAACAGTTCCTTCTATTTGGGGCAGATGTTGAAGAAAATTCTAGATATGTGTCAAATTTTGTGATGAGACTGATATCTGATGTTAAATATTTGGAAAGTAGTGTGTTTGAGGTTGAGGTTGGCTCTGAATCAAGGAAAGTGGAATTTAAGTTGAGTGAACTGCCCAACGGCATGAAGATGTTGGCCTTCTTAGCTGGTGAATTGTCGAATTCAGCGCAATATTTTTCCACCTTTGGGAATGTTACCAAAAATGATTGTAATGATCATAAGAAAGTGTATGGTCCAAATGGTGATTGGAAACCATTTTCATTCAAAAAAAGAGTTGAGGATGCAAAGAAGGTTGCTGCCAAAAAGAAATCTTTTGGTAGTAGTGTTGCAAAGGCAGTATCACAAAGAATTAAAGTCACATCATTTATTTCTAAGGAATTGAAGAGTAGACAAGAATTTCATCCACTTGTTGATTCTTACATTGACTGTGCCAAGGCAGAACCATTGCATTTGAAAAACAACACCATCAAAGAAAGGTTCATGCTTTTATTTAAAATTTGTGTTGCACAGTCAAACCTGACGAATGTCAAATCATTCTCTGATGTACAATCGAATTCATTATTTTCCAAATTTGAATCCTTTGTGCATTATGATATGCAATGTAATTTCTTGGCAACCAAAATAAAAAGATGGTTTAATGAGAATTGTGGAAAAGTGGAAAAAGAATTTGGATTTAGATTCAGAGGAAAAGAGAGTTTTTTGTTTATGAAACATTTCCCATCTCTTGTCTCAATGATTATTTTGAATGTTTCCAACAATCAAGTTAAAGTTCGCTTGCATGAAATCTTTTTCCAGTCGTTACGTCTTCGACAGTTGTTATCATACGCTGTCCGAATTGGAGATTTTGATGAACAGATGTTATCAGATATGAAAATTCAAGCCAAGGATTTGTTTACATCTTGCTGTTTATTTGACCAAAGAATTAGCCCTAGCTTATGGACGCTTTGTAATGTTGCACCGTATCAGGCTGAAAAATGTTTACATATGTATAAATTTGGATTGGGATGCAACACCATGGAGGGTAGGGAGCAAAAGCATCAACAGATTGCGAAATATGCACAAAACACTACTTTTCAAAACAGATGGCCCCTAATTTTTCGACACGAGTTCATACAATTAATCCATTTACGAGAGAATGGATTCGACGTCATTAAGTATAACAAGAAAGGTGTCAAGTATGTTCCTGCTCATATAGAGGGTTGTTGTTTCTTATGCAATTTACCATTACTAAATGATAAATGTAGATTATGTGATAGTGACAGTATGGAGAGGGTTAAGGAAGTAATTAAAAAAAGTCAGTAATTTTTTATTTTATATAATAAGCACTGGCATATATTTGAATAAATATGGTATGCGCATTGTTCCTTCTACGTAGACATTGAGCTGACGATGTATTAAATGCTGCCCTTTACTTTAAAGAAAAAAACTTTCGCGAACAGAAACTTTCGCGAATTTCGCGAATCTTGCCCATATTCGCGAAAGTTTCTGTCGCGAAACTTTTAAAATTGGTCATTCGCAAAAGTTTATGCACGCAAAATTTTCAAATTTTGTCATTCGCAAAAGTTTACGAATTCGAAGATCTTCAAATTGGTCACTGAAGTGTTAATCCAACAAAATCTGAAATTATATATATACCTTCCTTTATGCGAAATGCTACTCAGCGAAACATGAACTCGTTTTATTGACATTTTTTTGTTAAGATTTTTCAAAACATGTCTCGATTCGCAAAAGTTTATGTTCGCGAAATTTTCATTTTAGACGATTCACGAAAGTTTATGTTCGCAAAATTAAGAAATTTCGCGAATGGTCTCAAACGCGAAAGATTCTGTTCGCGAAAGTTTCTTCCCTTAAAGTATATGTTTTAGATATATATATATACTTTAGGAAGTTTAATATTTGCAATTATAATATCAATTGATAACTATAAAAAATACAAAACTTCAATAATGTGTTGCATAGAAAATTAGTTCAATATATCAGTGAATGTGCTGCTTTCTAAACACTATTTATTTTGTTGGTTCTTTTATAGCTTCCTTTGAAAACTCCTTTGCAGGAGCTATGTAGAAAGTTTAAAAATAAGATTACAGTAATCCATCAAATTATAATCACACTATTATTCTATTTGTTACATGTTTGTATGTACAGAATATAAAGCGGTCAACATAATACAAAATTTATGTCTCAATATTAAAACGGTTTAGTTGTAAACATATTTTGATAGGTATTATTGAACATATATTTATAACGGTTTATATAGTAAACATATATTTTTAATAGTTTACATAGGTTTATATATATATACTTTTAACGGTTTAGTTGTAAACATATTTTTAACGGTTTATATATAGGTTTATATATTTTTTTTTAACGGTTTATTTGATAGTTTTAACAGTTTATAGTAAACATATATTTTTAATAGTTTACATAGGTTTATATATACTTTTAATGGTTTAGTTGTAATTTTTCACGGTTTAGCTTTAATATATATATATACCGTAAAGCTTAAGCACACCTTCAAAAATGTAGTTTGTTGATATTCTAGCATAACTGCTTGTGATACGTCACACAACTGAGCAAGTCATTGAGAAATATTTTTTGTCTGTTTTAGCTAGCTAGCTACAAAAGTTTATGTTTTAGCTGCAATCAAAATTTATTCAACACAAATTCCTATGTAGTTACATTTTTTTAGCATTTTTTCTTTGCAACAAAGTTCACTTTTGTTGCAGTTTGTCCTAGCTATATTTTATTTCTGTGGATAGCTACTAGCTAGCCATAGCTATATATATATGTAGCTACGAAATTGTATTATATTTAGCTACATAGCCAAATATTTTAGTTCATTGCTTGCTTGCAATATACCTTTGTTGATACTACTTAATTATAAACCGAAAGAGCCACCATAAATAAGATTTCAATCTAGAATTAATCCACAGAAACATCAGAAAGCTCGTTTCCTTCTTGTCTCTACTCTTCGCGGCAGCCATTTATCTTTATGACGGCGCTCCCCCCCGGAGCTTTTTGTATATCATGTATTATAAAATGTCATTTTAAATTAGGTGGAGAGTGCATGGCTATCACGCGGGGTATTAATACACGAAAGAAAACTTCCAGACGAAATTGTGTTGGTACGCAAGGTCCGCATACGGGACTTGCACATTTTGACCCTCCGATTTGCCCGCCGTGGGTTTCCCCTAAATCCCGTGCCTGGTAGGTATATTCGAATGTGTACAGAGAAAGTGCCCGGAGAGTAAACTAATTTCTTGAAGGATTTTTGAAATGTGGTTTTCACAACTGAAAGAGCTGGAGACTCTTAGTTTTAAAAAATGGTATGATTTTTGACCGAGGCCGTATAAAATCAGTTTAATTGCCAGAATGCGAAAATGCGCGGTTTACTGTAAATACCCGGCCCGACATTTATAATCAAATGTATACAAAGACATTAACGGGGAGTAAACTCATTTTCCGCACGATTTTTGAAATGCAGTTTTCACCACTCAAAGAGCATGAGACTTGTAGTTTTTAAAAATCGTATCAGTTTTTGATACGACGGCAAGTGAGAGCAGTTAAATCGCAAGAAATAGAAAAGTGCGTTATTCCGTAAATCACGTACCCGGTCGGTATATTCGAATGGATACGGAGAAAGTACGCGGAGAGAAAACTCATTTCTTGAACGATTTTTGAAGTGCGGTTTTTACAACTGAAAGAGCTTGAGACTTGTAATTTTAAAAAATGGTATGATTTTTGATCCGACGCCGTATAAAATCAGTTTAATTGCCAGAATACGAAAATGCGCGGTTTACTGTAAATTCCCGGCCCGACCTTTATAATCAAATGTATACAAAGAAAGTAAGTGGGAGTAAACTCATTTACCACACGATTTTTGAAATGCAGTTTTCACTACTGAAAGAACTTGAGACTTGTAGTTTTAAAAAAATGGTATGATTGTTTATCCAACGGCGAGTGAAAGCAGTTTATTAGCGTGAAACAGAAAATGCGCAGTTTTCCGTAAGTCCCATGCCTGGTAGGTATATTCAAATGTGTAGTGAGAAAGTGCCCGGAGAGTAACCTCATTTCTTGAAGGATTTTTGAAATGCTGTTTTCACCACTGAAAGAGCCTGGGACTTGTACCTTTAAAAAATGGCATCATTTTTTAACAGACGCCGAATAAAAGCAGTGTAATTGCCAGAAACCAAAACTGTACGGTTTCCCGTAAATCCCGTACCATAATCCAATGTATACAGAGAAAGAAACCGGAAAGAAAACTCATTTCTGGAACCATTTTTGAAATGCAGTTTTCACCATTGAAAGAGCCTGAGACCTGTAGTTTTAAAAAATGGTATCATTTTTGATCAGACGCCGAATGGAAGCAGTTTAATCGGCGCAGCCCAAAATGCATGGTTTCCCCTAAATCCCGTGCCTTGTAGGTATATTCGAATGTGTACAGAAGAAGTGCCTGGAGAGTAAACTAATTTCTTGAAGGATTTTTGAAATGTGGTTTTCACAACTGAAAGAGCTGGAGACTTTTAGTTTTAAAAAATGGTATGATTTTTGATCCGAGGCCGTATAAAATCAGTTTAATTGCCAGAATGCGAAAATGCGCGGTTTACTGTAAATTCCCGGCCCGACATTTATAATCAAATGTATACAAAGAAATTAACGGGGAATAAACTCATTTCCCGCACGATTTTTGAAATGCAGTTTTCACCACTCAAAGAGCATGAGACTTGTAGTTTTTAAAAATCGTATCAGTTTTTGATACGACGGCTTGTGAGAGCAGTTAAATCGCAGGAAATAGAAAAGTGCGGTATTCCGTAAATCACGTACCCGGTCGGTATATTCGAATGGATACGGAGAAAGTACGCGGAGAGAAAACTCATTTCTTGAGCGATTTTTGAAGTGCGGTTTTTACAACTGAAAGAGCTTGAGACTTGTAATTTTAAAAAATGGTATGATTTTTGATCCGACGCCGTATAAAATCAGTTTAATTGCCAGAATACGAAAATGCGCGGTTTATTGTAAATTCCCGGCCCGACCTTTATAATCAAATGTATACAAAGAAAGTAAGTGGGAGTAAACTCATTTACCACACGATTTTTGAAATGCAGTTTTCACTACTGAAAGAACTTGAGACTTGTAGTTTTAAAAAAATGTATGATTGTTTATCCAACGGCGAGTGAAAGCAGTTTATTAGCGTGAAACAGAAAATGCGCAGTTTTCCGTAAGTCCCATGCCTGGTAGGTATATTCAAATGTGTAGTGAGAAAGTGCCCGGAGAGTAACCTCATTTCTTGAAGGATTTTTGAAATGCTGTTTTCACCACTGAAAGAGCCTGGGACTTGTACCTTTAAAAAATGGCATCATTTTTTAACAGACGCCGAATAAAAGCAGTGTAATTGCCAGAAACCAAAACTGTACGGTTTCCCGTAAATCCCGTACCATAATCCAATGTATACAGAGAAAGAAACCGGAAAGAAAACTCATTTCTGGAACCATTTTTGAAATGCAGTTTTCACCATTGAAAGAGCCTGAGACCTGTAGTTTTAAAAAATGGTATCATTTTCGATCAGACGCCGAATGGAAGCAGTTTAATCGGCGCAGCCCAAAATGCATTGTTTCCCCTAAATCCCGTGCCTTGTAGGTATATTCGAATGTGTACAGAAGAAGTGCCTGGAGAGTAAACTAATTTCTTGAAGGATTTTTGAAATGTGGTTTTCACAACTGAAAGAGCTGGAGACTTTTAGTTTTAAAAAATGGTATGATTTTTGATCCGAGGCCGTATAAAATCAGTTTAATTGCCAGAATGCGAAAATGCGCGGTTTACTGTAAATTCCCGGCCCGACATTTATAATCAAATGTATACAAAGAAATTAACGGGGAGTAAACTCATTTCCCGCACGATTTTTGAAATGCAGTTTTCACCACTCAAAGAGCATGAGACTTGTAGTTTTTAAAAATCGTATCAGTTTTTGATACGACGGCGAGTGAGAGCAGTTAAATCGCAGGAAATAGAAAAGTGCGGTATTCCGTAAATCACGTACCCGGTCGGTATATTCGAATAGATACGGAGAAAGTACGCGGAGAAAAACTCATTTCTTGAACGATTTTTGAAATGCGGTTTTTACAACTGAAAGAGCTTGAGACTTGTAATTTTAAAAAATGGTATGATTTTTGATCCGACGCCGTATAAAATCAGTTTAATTGCCAGAATGCGAAAATGCGCGGTTTACTGTAAATTCCCGGCCCGACATTTATAATCAAATGTATACAAAGAAATTAACGGGGAGTAAACTCATTTCCCGCCGATTTTTGAAATGCAGTTTTCACCACTCAAAGAGCATGAGACTTGTAGTTTTTAAAAATCGTATCAGTTTTTGATACGACGGCGAGTGAGAGCAGTTAAATCGCAGGAAATAGAAAAGTGCGGTATTCCGTAAATCACGTACCCGGTCGGTATATTCGAATAGATACGAGAAAGTACGCGGAGAGAAAACTCATTTCTTGAACGATTTTTGAAATGCGTTTTTACAACTGAAAGAGCTTGAGACTTGTAATTTTAAAAAATGGTATGATTTTTGATCCGACGCCGTATAAAATCAGTTTAATTGCCAGAATGCGAAAATGCGCGGTTTACTGTAAATTCCCGGCCCGACATTTATAATCAAATGTATACAAAGAAATTAACGGGGAGTAAACTCATTTCCCGCCCGATTTTTGAAATGCAGTTTTCACCACTCAAAGAGCATGAGACTTGTAGTTTTTAAAAATCGTATCAGTTTTTGATACGACGGCGAGTGAGAGCAGTTAAATCGCAGGAAATAGAAAAGTGCGGTATTCCGTAAATCACGTACCCGGTCGGTATATTCGAATGATACGGAGAAAGTACGCGGAGAGAAAACTCATTTCTTGAACGATTTTTGAAATGCGGTTTTTACAACTGAAAGAGCTTGAGACTTGTAATTTTAAAAAATGGTATGATTTTTGATCCGACGCCGTATAAAATCAGTTTAATTGCCAGAATGCGAAAATGCGCGGTTTACTGTAAATTCCCGGCCCGACATTTATAATCAAATGTATACAAAGAAATTAACGGGGAGTAAACTCATTTCCCGCCGATTTTTGAAATGCAGTTTTCACACTCAAAGAGCATGAGACTTGTAGTTTTTAAAAATCGTATCAGTTTTTGATACGACGGCGAGTGAGAGCAGTTAAATCGCAGGAAATAGAAAAGTGCGGTATTCCGTAAATCACGTACCCGGTCGGTATATTCGAATAGATACGGAGAAAGTACGCGGAGAAAAAACTCATTTCTTGAACGATTTTTGAAATGCGGTTTTTACAACTGAAAGAGCTTGAGACTTGTAATTCTAAAAAATGGTATGATTTTTGATCCGACGCCGTATAAAATCAGTTTAATTGCCAGAATGCGGAAATGCGCGGTTTACTGTAAATTCCCGGCCCGACATTTATAATCAAATGTATACAAAGAAATTAACGGGGAGTAAACTCATTTCCCGCCCGATTTTTGAAATGCATTTTTCACCACTCAAAGAGCATGAGACTTGTAGTTTTTAAAAATCGTATCAGCTTTTGATACGACGGCGAGTGAGAGCAGTTAAATCGCAGGAAATAGAAAGTGCGGTATTCCGTAAATCACGTACCTGGTCAGCATATTCGAATGGATATGGAAAAGTACGCGGAGAGAAAACTCATTTCTTGAACGATTTTTGAAATGCGGTTTTTACAACTGAAAGAGCTTGAGATTGTAATTTTAAAAAATGGTATGATTTTTGATCCGACGCCGTATAAAATCAGTTTATTGCCAGAATGCGAAAATGCGCGGTTTACTGTAAATTCCCGGCCGACATTTATAATCAAATGTATGCAAGAAATTAACGGGGAGTAAACTCATTTCCCGCACGATTTTTGAAATGCAGTTTTCACCACTCAAAGAGCATGAGACTTGTAGTTTTTAAAAATCGTATCAGTTTTTGATACGACGGTGAGTGAGAGCAGTTAAATCGCAGGAAATAGAAAAGTGCGGTATTCCGTAAATCACGTACCCGGTCGGTATATTCGAATAGATACCGAGAAAGTACGCGGAGAGAAAACTCATTTCTTGAACGATTTTTGAAATGCGGTTTTTACAACTGAAAGAGCTTGAGACTTGTAATTTTAAAAAATGGTATGATTTTTGATCCGACGCCGTATAAAATCAGTTTAATTGCCAGAATGCGAAAATGCGCGGTTTACTGTAAATTCCCGGCCCGACATTTATAATCAAATGTATACAAAGAAATTATCGGGGAGTAAACTCATTTCCCGCCCGATTTTTGAAATGCAGATTTCACCACTCAAAGAGCATGAGACTTGTAGTTTTTAAAAATTGTATCAGTTTTTGATACGACGGCGAGTGAGAGCAGTTAAATCGCAGGAAATAGAAAAGTGCGGTATTCCGTAAATCACGTACCCGGTCGGTATATTCGAATAGATACGGAGAAAGTACGCGGAGAGAAAACTCATTTCTTGAACGATTTTTGAAATGCGGTTTTTACAACTGAAAGAGCTTGAGACTCTTAGTTTTAAAAAATGGTATGATTTTTGATCCGACGTCGTATAAAATCAGTTTAATTGCCAGAATACGAAAATGCGCGGTTTACTGTAAATTCACGGCCCGACCTTTATAATCAAATGTATACAAAGAAAGTAAGTGGGATTAAACTCATTTGCCAAACGATTTTTGAAATGCAATTTTCACCACTGAAAGAGCCTCAGACCTGTAGTTTTAAAAAATGGTATCATTTTCGATCAGACGCCAAATGGAAGCAGTTTAATCGGCGCAGCCCAAAATGCATGGTTTCCCCTAAATCCCGTGCCTGGTAGGTATATTCGAATGTGTACAGAGAAAGTGCCCGGAGAGTAAACTAATTTCTTGAAGGATTTTTGAAATTTGGTTTTCACAACTGAAAGAGCTTGAGACTTCTAATTTTAAAAAATGGTATGATTTTTGATCCGACGCCGTATAAAATCAGTTTAATTGCCAGAATGCGAAAATGCGCGGTTTACTGTAAATTCCCGGCCCGACATTTATAATCAAATGTATACAAAGAAATTAACGGGGAGTAAACTCATTTCCCGCCCGATTTTTGAAATGCAGTTTTCACTACTGAAGGAGCTTGAGACTTGTAGTTTTTAAAAATCGTCTCAGTTTTTGATACGACGGCGTGTGAGAGCAGTTAAATCGCAGGAAATAGAAAAGTGCGGTATTCCGTAAATCACGTACTCGGTCGGTATGTTCGAATAGATACGGAGAAAGTACGCGGAGAGAAAACTCATTTCTTGAACGATTTTTGAAATGCGGTTTTTACAACTGAAAGAGCTTGAGACTTGTAATTTTAAAAATGGTATGACTTTTGATCCGACGCCGTATAAAATCAGTTTAATTGCCAGAATGCGAAAATGCGCGGTTTACTGTAAATTCCCGGCCCGACATTTATAATCAAATGTATACAAAGAAATTAACGGGGAGTAAACTCATTTCCCGCCCGATTTTTGAAATGCAGTTTTCACCACTCAAAGAGCATGAGACTTGTAGTTTTTAAAAATCGTATCAGTTTTTGATACGACGGCGAGTGAGAGCAGTTAAATCGCAGGAAATAGAAAAGTGCGGTATTCCGTAAATCACGTACCCGGTCGGTATATTCGAATAGATACGGAGAAAGTACGCGGAGAGAAAACTCATTTCTTGAACGACTTTTGAAATGCCGTTTTTACAACTGAAAGAGCTTGAGACTTGTAATTTTAAAAAATGGTATGATTTTTGATCCGACGCCGTATAAAATCAGTTTAATTGCCAGAATACGAAAATGCGCGGTTTACTGTAAATTCACGGCCCGACCTTTATAATCAAATGTATACAAAGAAAGTAAGTGGGATTAAACTCATTTACCAAACGATTTTTGAAATGCAGTTTTCACCACTGAAAGAGCCTGAGACCTGTAGTTTTAAAAAATGGTATCATTTTCGATCAGACGCCAAATGGAAGCAGTTTAATCGGCGCAGCCCAAAATGCATGGTTTCCCCTAAATCCCGTGCCTGGTAGGTATATTCGAATGTGTACAGAGAAAGTGCCCGGAGAGTAAACTAATTTCTTGAAGGATTTTTGAAATTTGGTTTTCACAACTGAAAGAGCTTGAGACTTCTAATTTTAAAAAATGGTATGATTTTTGATCCGACGCCGTATAAAATCAGTTTAATTGCCAGAATGCGAAAATGCGCGGTTTGCTGTAAATTCCCAGCCCGATATTTATAATCAAATGTATACAAAGAAATTAACGGGGAGTAAACTCATTCCCCCCACGATTTTTGAAATGCGATTTTCACCACTCAAAGAGCATGAGACTTGTAGTTTTTAAAAATCGTATCAGTTTTTGATACGACGGCGAGTGAGAGCATTGAGACTTGTAATTTTAAAAAATGGTATTATTTTTGATCCCACGCCGTATAAAATCAGTTTAATTGCCAGAATAAGAAAATGCGCGGTTTACTGTAAATTCCCGGCCCGACCTTTATAATCAAATATATACAAAGAAAGTAAGTGGGAGTAAACTTATTTACCACACGATTTTTGAAATGCAGTTTTCACTAATGAAACAGCTTGAGACTTGTAGTTTTCAAAAATGGTATGATTTTTGATCCTACGGCGAGTGAAAGCAGTTTATTAGCGTGAAACAGAAAATGCGCAGTTTTCCGTAAATCCCGTGCCTGGTAGGTATGTTCAAACGTGTAGAGAGAAAGTGCCCGGAGAGTAACCTCATTTCTTGAAGGATTTTTGAAATGCGGTTTTCACCACTGAAAGAGCCTGGCACTTGTACCTTTAAAAAATGGCATCATTTTTTAACAGACGCCGAATAAAAGCAGTGTAATTGCCAGAAACCAAAACTGTGCGGTTTCCCGAAAATCCCGTACCATAATCCAATGTATACAGAGAAAGTAACCGGACAGAAAACTCACTTCTGGAACCATTTTTGAAATGCAGTTTTCACCACTGAAAGAGCCTGAGACCTGTAGTTTTAAAAAATGGTATCATTTTTGATCAGACGCCGAATGGAAATAGTTTAATCGGCGCACCCCAAAATGCATGGTTTCCCCTAAATCCCGTGCCTTGTAGGTATATTCGAATGTGTACAGAAAAAGTGCATGGAGAGTAAACTAATTTCTTGAAGGATTTTTGAAATGTGGTTTTCACCACTGAAAGAGCTGGAGACTTTTAGTTTTAAAAAATGGTAGGATTTTTGATCCGAGGCCGTATAAAATCAGTTTAATTGCCAGAATGCGAAAATGCGCGGTTTACTGTAAATTCCCGGCCCGACATTAATAATCAAATGTATACAAAAAATTAACGGGGAGTAAACTCATTTCCCGCACGATTTTTGAAATGCAGTTTTCACCACTCAAGGAGCATGAGACTTGTAGTTTTTAAAAATCGTATCAGTTTTTGATACGACGGCGAGTGAGAGCAGTTAAATCGCAGGAAATAGAAAGGTGCGGTATTCCGTAAATCACGTACCCGGTCGTTATATTCGAATGGATGCGGAAAAAGTACGCGGAGAGAAAACTCATTTCTTGAACGATTTTTGAAATGCGGTTTTTACAACTGAAAGAGCTTGAGAATTGTAATTTTATAAAATGGCATCATTTTTGATCCGACGCCAAATAAAAGCAGTGTAATTGCCAGAAACCAAAACTGTGCGGTTTCCCGTAAATCCCGTACCATAATCCAATGTATACAGAGAAAGTAACCGGAAAGAAAACTCATTTCTGGAACCATTTTTGAAATGAAGTTTTCATCACTGAAGGAGCATGAGACTTGTAGTTTTAAAAATGGTATATTTTCGATCAGACGGCGAATGGAAGCAGTTTAATCAGCGCAGCCCAAAATGCGTGGTTTCACCTAAATCCCGTGCCTGGTAGGTATATTCGAATGTGTACAGAAAAAGTGCCTGGAGAGTAAACTAATTTCTTGAAGGATTTTTGAAATGTGGTTTTCACGACTGAAAGAGCTTGAGACTTTTAATTTTAAAAAATGGTATGATTTTTGATCCGAGGCCGTATAAAATCAGTTTAATTGCCAGAATGCGAAAATGCGCGGTTTACTGTAAATTCCCGGCCCGACATTAATAATCAAATGTATACAAAGAAATTAACGGGGAGTAAACTCATTTCCCGCACGATTTTTGAAATGCAGTTTTCACCACTCAAAGAGCATGAGACTTGTAGTTTTTAAAAATCGTATCAGTTTTTGATACGACGGCGAGTGAGAGCATTGAGACTTGTAATTTTAAAAAATGGTATGATTTTTGATCCGACGCCGTATAAAATCAGTTTAATTGCCAGAATACGAAAATGCGCGGTTTACTGTAAATTCCCGGCCCGACCTTTATAATCAAATGTATACAAAGAAAGTAAGTGGGAGTAAACTCATTTACCACACGATTTTTGAAATGCAGTTTTCACTACTGAAAGAACTTGAGACTTGTAGTTTTAAAAAAATGGAATGATTTTATATCCAACGGCGAGTGAAAGCAGTTTATTAGCGTGAAACAGAAAATGCGCAGTTTTCCGTAAGTCCCATGCCTGGTAGGTATATTCAAATGTGTAGTGAAAAAGTGCCCGGAGAGTAACCTCATTTCTTGAAGGATTTTTGAAATGCTGTTTTCACCACTGAAAGAGCCTGGCACTTGTACCTTTAAAAAATGCATCATTTTTTAACAGACGCCGAATAAAAGCAGTGTAATTGCCAGAAACCAAAACTGTGCGGTTTCCCGAAAATCCCGTACCATAATCCAATGTATACAGAGAAAGTAACCGGACAGAAAACTCACTTCTGGAACCATTTTTGAAATGCAGTTTTCACCACTGAAAGAGCCTGAGACCTGTAGTTTTAAAAAATGGTATCATTTTTGATCAGACGCCGAATGGAAATAGTTTAATCGGCGCACCCCAAAATGCATGGTTTCCCCTAAATCCCGTGCCTTGTAGGTATATTCGAATGTGTACAGAAAAAGTGCATGGAGAGTAAACTAATTTCTTGAAGGATTTTTGAAATGTGGTTTTCACCACTGAAAGAGCTGGAGACTTTCAGTTTTAAAAAATGGTAGGATTTTTGATCCGAGGCCGTATAAAATCATTTTAATTGCCAGAATGCGAAAATGCGCGGTTTACTGTAAATTCCCGGCCCGACATTAATAATCAAATGTATACAAAGAAATTAACGGGGAGTAAACTCATTTCCCGCACGATTTTTGAAATGCAGTTTTCACCACTCAAGGAGCATGAGACTTGTAGTTTTTAAAAATCGTATCAGTTTTTGATACGACGGCGAGTGAGAGCAGTTAAATCGCAGGAAATAGAAAGGTGCGGTATTCCGTAAATCACGTACCCGGTCGTTATATTCGAATGGATACGGAAAAAGTACGCGGAGAAAACTCATTTCTTGAACGATTTTTGAAATGCGGTTTTTACAACTGAAAGAGCTTGAGAATTGTAATTTTATAAAATGGCATCATTTTTGATCCGACGCCGAATAAAAGCAGTGTAATTGCCAGAAACCAAAACTGTGCGGTTTCCCGTAAATCCCGTACCATAATCCAATGTATACAGAGAAAGTAACCGGAAAGAAAACTCATTTCTGGAACCATTTTTGAAATGAAGTTTTCATCACTGAAGGAGCATGAGACTTGTAGTTTTAAAAATGGTATAATTTTCGATCAGACGGCGAATGGAAGCAGTTTAATCAGCGCAGCCCAAAATGCGTGGTTTCACCTAAATCCCGTGCCTGGTAGGTATATTCGAATGTGTACAGAAAAAGTGCCTGGAGAGTAAACTAATTTCTTGAAGGATTTTTGAAATGTGGTTTTCACGACTGAAAGAGCTTGAGACTTTTAATTTTAAAAAATGGTATGATTTTTGATCCGAGGCCGTATAAAATCAGTTTAATTGCCAGAATGCGAAAATGCGCGGTTTACTGTAAATTCCCGGCCCGACATTAATAATCAAATGTATACAAAGAAATTAACGGGGAGTAAACTCATTTCCCGCACGATTTTTGAAATGCAGTTTTCACCACTCAAAGAGCATGAGACTTGTAGTTTTTAAAAATCGTATCAGTTTTTGATACGACGGCGAGTGAGAGCATTGAGACTTGTAATTTTAAAAAATGGTATGATTTTTGATCCGACGCCGTATAAAATCAGTTTAATTGCCAGAATACGAAAATGCGCGGTTTACTGTAAATTCCCGGCCCGACCTTTATAATCAAATGTATACAAAGAAAGTAAGTGGGAGTAAACTCATTTACCACACGATTTTTGAAATGCAGTTTTCACTACTGAAAGAACTTGAGACTTGTAGTTTTAAAAAAATGGAATGATTTTATATCCAACGGCGAGTGAAAGCAGTTTATTAGCGTGAAACAGAAAATGCGCAGTTTTCCGTAAGTCCCATGCCTGGTAGGTATATTCAAATGTGTAGTGAAAAAGTGCCCGGAGAGTAACCTCATTTCTTGAAGGATTTTTGAAATGCTGTTTTCACCACTGAAAGAGCCTGGCACTTGTACCTTTAAAAAATGCCATCATTTTTTAACAGACGCCGAATAAAAGCAGTGTAATTGCCAGAAACCAAAACTGTGCGGTTTCCCGAAAATCCCGTACCATAATCCAATGTATACAGAGAAAGTAACCGGACAGAAAACTCACTTCTGGAACCATTTTTGAAATGCAGTTTTCACCACTGAAAGAGCCTGAGACCTGTAGTTTTAAAAAATGGTATCATTTTTGATCAGACGCCGAATGGAAATAGTTTAATCGGCGCACCCCAAAATGCATGGTTTCCCCTAAATCCCGTGCCTTGTAGGTATATTCGAATGTGTACAGAAAAAGTGCATGGAGAGTAAACTAATTTCTTGAAGGATTTTTGAAATGTGGTTTTCACCACTGAAAGAGCTGGAGACTTTCAGTTTTAAAAAATGGTAGGATTTTTGATCCGAGGCCGTATAAAATCAGTTTAATTGCCAGAATAAGAAAATGCGCGGTTTACTGTAAATTCCCGGCCCGACATTAATAATCAAATGTATACAAAGAAATTAACGGGGAGTAAACTCATTTCCCGCACGATTTTTGAAATGCAGTTTTCACCACTCAAGGAGCATGAGACTTGTAGTTTTTAAAAATCGTATCAGTTTTTGATACGACGGCGAGTGAGAGCAGTTAAATCGCAGGAAATAGAAAGGTGCGGTATTCCGTAAATCACGTACCCGGTCGTTATATTCGAATGGATACGGAAAAAGTACGCGGAGAGAAAACTCATTTCTTGAACGATTTTTGAAATGCGGTTTTTACAACTGAAAGAGCTTGAGAATTGTAATTTTATAAAATGGCATCATTTTTGATCCGACGCCGAATAAAAGCAGTGTAATTGCCAGAAACCAAAACTGTGCGGTTTCCCGTAAATCCCGTACCATAATCCAATGTATACAGAGAAAGTAACCGGAAAGAAAACTCATTTCTGGAACCATTTTTGAAATGAAGTTTTCATCACTGAAGGAGCATGAGACTTGTAGTTTTAAAAATGGTATAATTTTCGATCAGACGGCGAATGGAAGCAGTTTAATCAGCGCAGCCCAAAATGCGTGGTTTCACCTAAATCCCGTGCCTGGTAGGTATATTCGAATGTGTACAGAAAAAGTGCCTGGAGAGTAAACTAATTTCTTGAAGGATTTTTGAAATGTGGTTTTCACGACTGAAAGAGCTTGAGACTTTTAATTTTAAAAAATGGTATGATTTTTGATCCGAGGCCGTATAAAATCAGTTTAATTGCCAGAATGCGAAAATGCGCGGTTTACTGTAAATTCCCGGCCCGACATTAATAATCAAATGTATACAAAGAAATTAACGGGGAGTAAACTCATTTCCCGCACGATTTTTGAAATGCAGTTTTCACCACTCAAAGAGCATGAGACTTGTAGTTTTTAAAAATCGTATCAGTTTTTGATACGACGGCGAGTGAGAGCATTGAGACTTGTAATTTTAAAAAATGGTATGATTTTTGATCCGACGCCGTATAAAATCAGTTTAATTGCCAGAATACGAAAATGCGCGGTTTACTGTAAATTCCCGGCCCGACCTTTATAATCAAATGTATACAAAGAAAGTAAGTGGGAGTAAACTCATTTACCACACGATTTTTGAAATGCAGTTTTCACTACTGAAAGAACTTGAGACTTGTAGTTTTAAAAAAATGGAATGATTTTATATCCAACGGCGAGTGAAAGCAGTTTATTAGCGTGAAACAGAAAATGCGCAGTTTTCCGTAAGTCCCATGCCTGGTAGGTATATTCAAATGTGTAGTGAAAAAGTGCCCGGAGAGTAACCTCATTTCTTGAAGGATTTTTGAAATGCTGTTTTCACCACTGAAAGAGCCTGGCACTTGTACCTTTAAAAAATGCCATCATTTTTTAACAGACGCCGAATAAAAGCAGTGTAATTGCCAGAAACCAAAACTGTGCGGTTTCCCGAAAATCCCGTACCATAATCCAATGTATACAGAGAAAGTAACCGGACAGAAAACTCACTTCTGGAACCATTTTTGAAATGCAGTTTTCACCACTGAAAGAGCCTGAGACCTGTAGTTTTAAAAAATGGTTCATTTTTGATCAGACGCCGAATGGAAATAGTTTAATCGGCGCACCCCAAAATGCATGGTTTCCCCTAAATCCCGTGCCTTGTAGGTATATTCGAATGTGTACAGAAAAAGTGCATGGAGAGTAAACTAATTTCTTGAAGGATTTTTGAAATGTGGTTTTCACCACTGAAAGAGCTGGAGACTTTCAGTTTTAAAAAATGGTAGGATTTTTGATCCGAGGCCGTATAAAATCAGTTTAATTGCCAGAATGTGAAAATGCGCGGTTTACTGTAAATTCCCGGCCCGACATTAATAATCAAATGTATACAAAGAAATTAACGGGGAGTAAACTCATTTCCCGCACGATTTTTGAAATGCAGTTTTCACCACTCAAGGAGCATGAGACTTGTAGTTTTTAAAAATCGTATCAGTTTTTGATACGACGGCGAGTGAGAGCAGTTAAATCGCAGGAAATAGAAAGGTGCGGTATTCCGTAAATCACGTACCCGGTCGTTATATTCGAATGGATACGGAAAAAGTACGCGGAGAGAAAACTCATTTCTTGAACGATTTTTGAAATGCGGTTTTTACAACTGAAAGAGCTTGAGAATTGTAATTTTATAAAATGGCATCATTTTTGATCCGACGCCGAATAAAAGCAGTGTAATTGCCAGAAACCAAAACTGTGCGGTTTCCCGTAAATCCCGTACCATAATCCAATGTATACAGAGAAAGTAACCGGAAAGAAAACTCATTTCTGGAACCATTTTTGAAATGAAGTTTTCATCACTGAAGGAGCATGAGACTTGTAGTTTTAAAAATGGTATAATTTTCGATCAGACGGCGAATGGAAGCAGTTTAATCAGCGCAGGCCAAAATGCGTGGTTTCACCTAAATCCGGTGCCTGGTAGGTATATTCGAATGTGTACAGAAAAAGTGCCTGGAGAGTAAACTAATTTCTTGAAGGATTTTTGAAATGTGGTTTTCACGACTGAAAGAGCTTGAGACTTTTAATTTTAAAAAATGGTATGATTTTTGATCCGAGGCCGTATAAAATCAGTTTAATTGCCAGAATGCGAAAATGCGCGGTTTACTGTAAATTCCCGGCCCGACATTAATAATCAAATGTATACAAAGAAATTAACGGGGAGTAAACTCATTTCCCGCACGATTTTTGAAATGCAGTTTTCACCACTCATGGAGCATGAGACTTGTAGTTTTTAAAAATCGTATCAGTTTTTGATACGACGGCGAGTGAGAGCAGTTAAATCGCAGGAAATAGAAAGGTGCGGTATTCCGTAAATCACGTACCCGGTCGTTATATTCGAATGGATACGGAAAAAGTACGCGGAGAGAAAACTCATTTCTTGAACGATTTTTGAAATGCGGTTTTTACAACTGAAAGAGCTTGAGAATTGTAATTTTATAAAATGGCATCATTTTTGATCCGACGCCGAATAAAAGCAGTGTAATTGCCAGAAACCAAAACTGTGCGGTTTCCCGTAAATCCCGTACCATAATCCAATGTATACAGAGAAAGTAACCGGAAAGAAAACTCATTTCTGGAACCATTTTTGAAATGAAGTTTTCATCACTGAAGGAGCATGAGACTTGTAGTTTTAAAAAATGGTATAATTTTCGATCAGACGGCGAATGGAAGCAGTTTAATCAGCGCAGCCCAAAATGCGTGGTTTCACCTAAATCCCGTGCCTGGTAGGTATATTCGAATGTGTACAGAAAAAGTGCCTGGAGAGTAAACTAATTTCTTGAAGGATTTTTGAAATGTGGTTTTCACGACTGAAAGAGCTTGAGACTTTTAATTTTAAAAAATGGTATGATTTTTGATCCGAGGCCGTATAAAATCAGTTTAATTGCCAGAATGCGAAAATGCGCGGTTTACTGTAAATTCCCGGCCCGACATTAATAATCAAATGTATACAAAGAAATTAACGGGGAGTAAACTCATTTCCCGCACGATTTTTGAAATGCAGTTTTCACCACTCAAGGAGCATGAGACTTGTAGTTTTTAAAAATCGTATCAGTTTTTGATACGACGGCGAGTGAGAGCAGTTAAATCGCAGGAAATAGAAAGGTGCGGTATTCCGTAAATCACGTACCCGGTCGTTATATTCGAATGGATACGGAAAAAGTACGCGGAGAGAAAACTCATTTGTTGAACGATTTTTGAAATGCGGTTTTTACAACTGAAAGAGCTTGAGAATTGTAATTTTATAAAATGGTATGATTTTTGATCCGACGCCGTATAAAATCAGTTTAATTGCTAGAATGCGAAAATGCGCGATTTACTGTAAATTCCCGGCCCGACATTTAAAATCAAATGTATGCAATGAAATTAACGGGGAGTAAACTCATTTCCCGCACGATTTTTGAAATGCAGTTTTTACTACTGAAAGAGCTTGAGATTTGTAGTTTTAAAAAATGGTATGATTTTTTATCCTACGGCGAGTGAAAGCAGTTTATTAGCGTGAAACAGAAAATGCGCAGTTTTCCGTAAATCCCGTGCCTGGTAGGTATATTCAAATGTGTAGAGAGAAAGTGCCCGGAGAGTAACCTCATTTCCCGCACGATTTTTGAAATGCGGTTTTCACCACTGAAAGAGCCTGGGACTTGTACCTTTAAAAAATGGCATCAGTTTTTAACAGACGCCGAATAAAAGCAGTGTAATTGCCAGAAACCAAAACTGTACGGTTTCCCGTAAATGCCGTACCATAATCCAATGTATACAGAGAAAGTAACCGGAAAGAAAACTCATTTCTGGAACCATTTTTGCAATGAAGTTTTCACCACTGAAAGAGCATGAGACTTGTATTTTAAAAATGGTATCATTTTCGATCAGGCGCCGAATGGAAGCAGTTTAATCGGCGGAGCCCAAAATGCGTGGTTTCCCCTAAATCTCGTGCCTGGTAGGTATATTCGAATGTGTACAGAGAAAGTGCCCGAAGAGTAAAGTAATTTCTTAAAGGATTTTTGGAATGTGCTTTTCACAACTGAAAGAGCTGGAGACTCTTAGTTTTAAAAAATGGTATGATTTTTGATCCGAGGCCGTATAAAATCAGTTTAATTGCCAGAATGCGAAAATGCGCGGTTTACTGTAAATTCCCGGTCCGACATTAATAATCAAATGTATACAAAGAAATTAACGGGGAGTAAACTCATTTCCCGCACGATATTTGAAATGAAGTTTTCACCACTCAAAGAGCATGAGACTTGTAGTTTTTAAAAATCGTCTCAGTTTTTGATACGACGGCGAGTGAGAACAGTTAAATCGCAGGAAATAGAAAGGTGCGGTATTCCGTAAATCACGTACCCGGTCGGTATATTCGAATGGATACGGAACAAGTACGCGGAGAGAAAACTCATTTCTTGAACGATTTTTGAAATGCTGTTTTTACAACTGAAAGATCTTGAGAATTGTAATTTTAAAAAATGGTATGATTTTTGATCCGACGCCGTATAAAATCAGTTTAATTACCAGAATGCGAAAATGCGCGGTTTACTGTAAATTCCCGGCCCGACATTTATAATCAAATGTATGCGAAAATGCGCGGTTTACTGTAAATTCCCGGCCCGACATTAATAATCAAATGTATACAAAGAAATTAACGGGGAGTAACCTCATTTCTTGAAGGATTTTGGAAATGCGGTTTACACCACTGAAAGAGCCTGGGACTTGTACCTTTAAAAAATGGCATCAGTTTTTAACAGACGCCGAATAAAAGCAGTGTAATTGCCAGAAACCAAGACTGTACGGTTTCCAGTTACTCCCGTACCATAATCCAATGTATACAGAGAAAGTAACCGTAAAGAAAACTCATTTCTGGAACCATTTTTGAAATGCAGTTTTCACCACTGAAAGAGCCTGAGACCTGTAGTTTTAAAAAATGGTATCATTTTCGATCAGACGCCGAATGGAAGCAGTTTAATCGGCGCGGCCCAAAATGCGTGGTTTCCCCTAAATCCCGTGCCTGGTAGGTATATTCGAATGTGTACAGAGAAAGTGCCCGGAGAGTAAACTAATTTCTTAAAGGATTTTTGAAATGTGGTTTTCACAACTGAAAGAGCATTGAGACTTGTAATTTTAAAAAATGGTATGATTTTTGATCCGAGGCCGTATAAAATCAGTTTAATTGCCAGAATGCGAAAATGCGCGGTTTACTGTAAATTCCCGGCCCGACATTAATAATCAAATGTATACAAAGAAATTAACGGGGAGTAAACTCATTTCCCGCACGATTTTTGAAATGAAGTTTTCACCACTCAAAGAGCATGAGACTTGTAGTTTTTAAAAATCGTCTCAGTTTTTGATACGACGGCGAGTGAGAGCAGTTAAATGGCAGGAAATAGAAAGGTGCGGTATTCCGTAAATCACGTACCCGGTCGGTATATTCGAATGGATACGGAACAAGTACGCGGAGAGAAAACTCATTTCTTGAACGATTTTTGAAATGCGGTTTTTACAACTGAAACACTTTGAGAATTTTAATTTTAAAAATGGTATGATTTTTGATCCGACGCCGTATAAAATCAGTTTAATTACCAGAATGCGAAAATGCGCGGTTTACTGTAAATTCCCGGCCCGACATTT
>JASGCC010000461.1:0-105229 GCA_030067915.1 Hydractinia echinata | reverse complement strand
CAGTTTCGAAACACTAAATTTCATTGACTTTCTAACGGTATCAGTCTCTTTGTGTTTAAACGATTGCGTCACATATTCGTACCAACAGTATTTGTATTTAGCGATATTTTCCGATATTATTAGGTTGCATCGCTTTTAACAGTGAACGATTGACGTGGACCTAATTGAACTGATTTTGGACTTGACTGATAAATGGAAAATGAGACAATTGGACTCAAGAAAATAACATTCTTCTTTAATTGTGTCATGATTGCTGAGTCAGCAATTTACTGGGGTGCTGTGGTAGTGCTTTATTTAAAACATTTAGATAAATAAGTCATTTTTTACTGTGGGACCAATCCTAGCCGTTAGCGCCGCTGAAGAAATAAGACAAGTTTCAAAAACTACATTCATTGACTTTCTAGTCGTATCAGTCCGTGTTTGAGTTACAACGGTTGCGTCACATATTGTACCAACGTGCATTAGCGATATTTTTCCGATGTTAATAGTGTTGCATCGCTTTTAACAGTGAAACGATTGACCTGGACCTAATTGAACTGATTTGGACTTCGACATGATAAATGCGAAAATGAGACAATTGGACTCCAAGAAAATAACATTATTCTTAATTTGACATATTGCTGGAACTCAGCAATTTCACTGGCCGCTGTCGTAGCGCTTATTTAAAAAATATTAGAGTAAATAAGTCATTTTATGCTGGGACCAATCCTAGCCGTTAACGCGCGCTGAAAGAAAAGAGACAGTTTCAAAAACACATTTCATTGACTTTCTAACCGATCATCCGTTTGAGTTACAACGATTGCGTCACATATTCGTACCAACGTGTATTTAGGGATATTTTCCGATATTACTAGGTTGCACCGCTTTTAACAGTGAAACGATTGACCGTGGGACCTAATTGAACTGTTTTGGACTTTCACATGATAAATGCGAAAAATGAGACAATTGGACTCCAAAAATTAACATTCTTCTTACTTTGGCATGAATGCTGGACCTCTGCAGTTACACTGGACGCTCTGATCGCTCTTTATTTAAATATTTTGTTTGATAAGTCATTGTGTACAGTGGGACCAATCCAAGCCGCTAGCGCGCGCTGAAGAAGTAGAGACAGTTTCAAAAACTACATTTCATTGACTTTCTAACGGCATAAGTCCGTTTGAGTTACAACGGTTGCGTCACATATTTGTACCAACGTGCATTTAGCGATATCGTTCCAAAATTACTAGGTTGCATCGCTTTTAAAAAAGAAACGATTGACCGTGGAACCTAATTGAACTGATTTTGGACTTTGACCTTATAAATGTGATAAATGAGACAAATGCACTCCAAAGAAATAACATTATTCTTAATTTGACATGATTGCTGGAAACTCAGCAGTTTACTGGGGCGCTGTGGTAGCGCTTTATTTAAGAATTTAGATAGATAAGTCATTTTATACTGTGGAACCAATCCTAGCCGTTAACGCGAGCTGAAGAAAATAGAGACAGTTTCCAAAACTACATTTCCATGACTTTCTAACGGTATCAGTCCGTTTGAGTTACAACGATTGCGTCACATATTCGTACAACGTGTGATTTAGCGATATTTTTCCGATATTACTAGGTTGCATCGCTTTTAACAGTGAAAACGATTGACCGTGGGACCCTAATTGAACTGTTTTGGACTTCTCACATGATAAATGCGAAAAATGAGACAATTGGACTCCAAGAATTAACATTCTTCTTACTTTGGCAATGAATGCTGGAACTCAGCAATTACATTGGGCGCTGTGGTTAGCGCTTATATTTAAAAATTTATAGACAAATAAGTCATTTTTTTACTTGGGACCAATCCTAGCAGTTAGCGCGCGCTGAAGAAATAGAGACAGTTTCAAACACTACACTTCATTGACGTTCTAACGGTATCAATCCGTTTGAGTTACAACGGTTGCGTCACATATTCGTACCAGCATGAATTTAGCGATATTTTTCTGATATTACTAGGTTGCATCGCTTTAACAGTGAAACGATTGACTGTGGTATTTAATTGAACTGATTTTGGACTTTGACCTTATAAATGTGATAAATGAGACAATTGACTCCAAGAAATAACATTCTTCTTATTTGACATGATTTCTTGGAATTCAGCGATTACACTAGGCCCTGTGGTAGCTCTTTATTTAAATATTTAGTTCGATAAGTCACTTGTGTACAGTGGGACCAATCCAAGCCGCTGAGCGCGCGCTGAAGAATGTAGAGACAGTTAAAAAAACTACATTTCATTGACTTTCTTAACGGTATCATTCCGGTTTGAGTTAACAACGGTTGCGTCACATAATTTGTAGACCAACGTGTATTTAGCGGATATGTTTGCCGATATAACTTAGGTTGTATTGGCGTTTTAGAAAGTGAAAACGAATTGACCGTAGGAACCTAATTTGAACTGATTTTTGCTAACTTTGAACCTATAATAATGTGATAAATGAGACCAATTGGACTCCAAGAAATAACATTATTTTTAATTTGACATGATTGCTGGAACTCAGCAATTTCACTGGCCGCTGTGGGTAGCGCCTTTATTTAAAAACTTAGATAAATAAGTCATTTTATACTGTGGGACCAATCCTAGCCGTTAACCCGCGCTGAAGAAAAGAGACAGTTCAAAAACTTACATTTTCATTGACTTTCTAACGGTATCAGTCCGTTTGAGTTACAACGATTGCGTCACATATTCGTACCAACGTGTATTTATGGATATTTTTCCGATATTACTAGGTTGCATCGCTTTTAACAGTGAAACGATTGACCGTAGGGACCTAATTGAAACTGTTTTGGAACTTTCACATGATAAATGCGAAAAATGAGACAATTGGGACTCCAAAAATTAACAATCTTCTTACTTTCGCATGAATGCTGGAACTCTGCAGTTACACTGGACGCTCTGCTAGCTCTTTATTTAAATATTTTGTTTGATAAGCATTGTGTACAGTGGGACCAATCCAAGCCGCTAGCGCGCGCTGAAGAAGTAGAGACACTTTCAAAAACTACATTTCATTGACTTTCTAACGGTATCAGTCTCTTTGTGTTACAACGATTGCGTCACATATTCGTACCAACATGTATTTAGCGATATTTTTCCGATATTAATAGGTTGCATCGCTTTTAACAGTGAAACGATTGACCGTGGAACCTAGTTGAACTGATTTTTGGGCTTTGACCTTATAAATGTGATAAATGAGACAAATGCACTCCAAGAATTAACATTCTTCTCACATTGGTATGACTGCTCGAACGCCGCAGTTACACTGGACGCCCTGTTAGCTCTTTATTTAAATATTTAGTTCGATAAGTCTTTGTGTACAGTGGGACCAATCCAAGCCGCTAGCGCGCGCTGAAGAAGTAGAGACAGTTTAAAAAACTACATTTCATTGACTTTCTAACGGTATCAGTCCGTTTGAGTTACAACGGTTGCGTCACATATTTGTACCAAACGTGTATTTAGCGATATGTTTCCGATATTATTAGGTTGTATTGCTTTTAAAAGTGAAACGATTGACCGTGGGACCTAATTGAACTGATTTTGCACTTTGACCTTATAAATGTGATAAATGAAGACAATTGGACTCCAAGAAATAACATTATTTTTAATTTGACATGATTGCTGGAACTCAGCAATTTCACTGGCCGCTGTGGTAGCGCTTTATTTAAAAACTTTAGATAAATAAGTCATTTTATACTGTGGGACCAATCCTAGCCGTTAACGCGCGCTGAAGAAAAGAGACAGTTTCAAAAACTACATTTCATTGACTTTCTAACGGTATCAGTCCGTTTGAGTTACAACGATTGCGTCACATATTCGTACCAAGGTGTATTATGGATATTTTTCCGATATTACTAGGTTGCATCGCTTTTAACAGTGAAACGATTGACCGTGGGACCTAATTGAACTGTTTTGGACTTTCACATGATAAATGCGAAAAATGAGACAATTGGACTCCAAAAATTAACATTCTTCTTACTTTGGCATGAATGCTGGAACTCTGCAGTTACACTGGACGCTCTGCTAGCTCTTTATTTAAATATTTTGTTTGATAAGTCATTGTGTACAGTGGGACCAATCCAAGCCGCTAGCGCGCGCTGAAGAAGTAGAGACAGTTTCAAAAACTACATTTCATTGACTTTCTAACGGCATAAGTCCGTTTGAGTTACAACGCTTGCGTCATATATTTGTACCAACGTGCATTTAGCGATATCGTTCCAAAATTACTAGGTTGCATCGCTTTTAAAAGTGAAACGATTGACTGTGGAACCTAATTGAACTGATTTTGGAGTTTGATCTTATAAATGTGATAAATGAGACAAATGCACTCCAAGAATTAACATTCTTCTCACATTGGTGTGACTGCTCCAACGCCGCAGTTACACTGGACGCTCTGTTAGCTCTTTATTTAAATATTTTGTTCGATAAGTCATTGTGTACAGTGGGACCAATACAAACCGCTAGCGCACTGAAGAAGTAGAGACAGTTTCAAAAACTACATTTCATTGTCTTTCTAACGGTATCAGTCCGTTTGAGTTACAACGGTTGCGTCACATATTTGTACCAACGTGTATTTATCGATATTTTTCCGATATTCCTAGGTTGCATTGCTTTTAAAAGTGAAACGATTGACCGTGGAACCTAATTGAACTGATTTTGCACTTTGACTTTATAAATGTGATAAATGAGACAATTGGACTGCAATAAATAACATTCTTCTTAATTTGACTTGATTGCTGGAAGTCAGCAATTTCACTGGGCGCTGTGGTAGCGCTTTATTTAAAAATTTAGATAAATAAGTCACTTTATACTGTGGAACCAATCCTAGCCGTTACCGCGAGCTGAAGAAATAGAGACAGTTTCAAAAACTACATTTCATTGACTGTCTAACGGTATCAGTCCGTTTGAGTTACAACGATTGCGTCACATATTCGTACCAACATGTATTTAACGATATTTTTCCGATATTACTAGCTTTGCATCTCCTTTAAAAGTGAAACGATTGACCCTGGGACCTAATTGAACTGATTTTGGGCTTTAACCTTATAAACGTGATGAAAGAGACAATTGGACTGCAAGAATTAACATTCTTCTTAATTTGGAATGAATGCTGTAACTCCGCAGTTACACTGGACGCTCTGTTAGCTCTTTATTTAAATATTTAGATCAATAATTCATTTTTTACAGTGGGACCAATCCAAGCCGTTAGCACACGCTGAAGAAGGAGAGACAATTTCAAAAACTACATTTTATTGACTTTATAACGGTATAAGTCCGTTTGAGTTACAACGTTTGCGTCACATATTCGTAACAACATGTAATTAGCGATATTTTTCCGATATTACTAGGTTGCATCGCTTTTATAAGTGAAACTTTTGACCGTGGGACCTAATTGAACTGATTTTGGACTTTGACCTTATAAATGTGCAGACAATTGGACTCCAGGAATTAACATTCTTCTTACTTTGGCATGAATGCTGGAACTCCGCAGTTACACTGGACGCTCTGTTAGCTCTTTATTTAAATATTTAGACCAATAAGTCATTTTTTACAGTGGGACTAATCCAAGCCGGTAGCGCAAACTACATTTTATTGACTTTCTAACGGTATCAGTCCGTTTGAGTTACAACGTTTGCGTCACATATTCGTACCAACATGTATTTAGCGATCTTTTTCCGATATGACTAGGTTGTATCGCTTTTAGCAGTGAAACGATTGACCGTGGGACCTAATTGAATTGATTTTGGACATTGACCTTATAAATTTGATAAATGAGACAATTGGACTCCAAGAATTAACAGTTTCCTAAATTTGACATGATTGCTTGAACTCGTACCATCATGTACTTAGCTATATTTTCTGATATTACTAGGTTGCATCGCTTTTAAAAGTGAAACGATTGACCGTGGAATCTAATTGAACTGATTTTGGACTTTGACCTTATAAATGTGATAAATGAGACAAATGGACTCCAAGAATTAACATTCTTCTGACTTTCGTATGACTGCTGGAACTCTGCAGTTACACTGGACGCTCTGTTAGCTTTTTATTTAATTATTTAGTTCGATAAGTCATTTTTGACAGTGGGACCAATCCAAGCCGTTAGCGCGCGCTGAAGAAATAGAGACAGTTTCAAAAACTACATTTCATTGACTTTCTAACGGTATCAGTCCGTTTGAGTTACAACGTTTGCGTCACATATTCGTAGCAACATGTATTTAGCAATATGTTTCCGATATTACTAGGTTGCATCGCTTTTAAAAGTGAAACGATTGACCGTGGAATCTAATTGAACTGATTATTGACTTTGACCTTATAAATGTGACAAATGAGACAATTGGACTGCAATAAATAACATTCTTCTTAATTTGACTTGATTTCTGGAACTCAGCAATTTCACTGGGCGCTGTGGTAGCGCTTTATTTAAAAATTTAGATAAATAAGTCACTTTATACTGTGGAACCAATCCTAGCCGTTAACGCGAGCTGAAGAAATAGAGACAGTTTCAAAAACTACATTTCATTGACTTTCTAACGGAATCAGTCCGTTTGAGTTACAACGATTGCGTCACAAATTCGTACCAACATGTATTTAGCGATATTTTTCCGATATTACTAGCTTGCATCTCCTTTAAAAGTGAAACGATTGACCCTGGGACCTAATTGAACTGATTTTGCACTTTAACCTTATAAACGTGATGAAAGAGACAATTGGACTACAAGAATTAACATTCTTCTTAATTTGGCATGAATGCTGTAACTCCGCAGTTACACTGGACGCTCTGTTAGCTCTTTATTCAAATATTTAGATCAATAATTCATTTTTTACAGTGGGACCAATCCAAGCCGTTAGCACACGCTGAAGAAGGAGAGACAATTTCAAAAACTACATTTTATTGACTTTATAACGGTATAAGTCCGTTTGAGTTACAACGTTTGCGTCACATATTCGTAACAACATGTAATTAGCGATGTTTTTCCTATATTACTAGGTTGCATCGCTCTTATAAGTGAAACTTTTGACCGTGGGACCTAATTGAACTGATTTTGGACTTTGACCTTATAAATGTGCAGACAATTGGACTCCAGGAATTAACATTCTTCTTACTTTGGCATGAATGCTGGAACTCCGCTGTTACACTGGACGCTCTGTTAGCTCTTTATTTAAATATTTAGACCAATAAGTCATTTTTTACAGTGGGACTAATCCAAGCCGTTAGCGCAAATTACATTTTAATGACTTTCTAACGGCATCAGTCCGTTTGAGTTACAACGTTTGCGTCACATATTCGTACCAACATGTATTTAGCGATCTTTTTCCGATATGACTAGGTTGTATCGCTTTTAACAGTGAAACGATTGACCGTGGGATCTAATTGAACTGATTTTGGACATTGACCTTATAAATTTGATAAATGAGACAATTGGACTCCAAGAATTAACAGTTTCCTAAATTTGACATGATTGCTTGAACTCGTACCAACATGTACTTAGCGATATTTTCTGATATTACTAGGTTGCATCGCTTTTAAAAGTGAAACGATTGATCGTGGAATCTAATTGAACTGATTTTGGACTTTGACCTTATAAATGTGATAAATGAGACAAATGGACTCCAAGAATTAACATTCTTCTGACTTTCGTATGACTGCTGGAACTCTGCAGTTACACTGGACGCTCTGTTAGCTCTTTATTTAAATATTTAGTTCGATA
The DNA here is from genome assembly GCA_030067915.1 of Hydractinia echinata. Taxonomy (NCBI): domain Eukaryota; kingdom Metazoa; phylum Cnidaria; class Hydrozoa; order Anthoathecata; family Hydractiniidae; genus Hydractinia; species Hydractinia echinata. The sequence goes on along the minus strand of JASGCC010000461.1, from coordinate 97,499 downwards.
AGTCATTTTTGACAGTGGGACCAATCCAAGCCGTTAGCGCGCGCTGAAGAAATAGAGACAGTTTCAAAAACTACATTTCATTGACTTTCTAACGGTATCAGTCCGTTTGAGTTACAACGTTTGCGTCACATATTCGTAGCAACATGTATTTAGCAATATGTTTCCGATATTACTAGGTTGCATCTCTTTTAAAAGTGAAACGATTGACCGTGGAATCTAATTGAACTGATTATTGACTTTGACCTTATAAATGTGACAAATGAGACAATTGGACTCCAAGAAATAACATTCTTCTTAATTTGACACGATTGCTGGAACTCAGCAATTTCACTGGGTGCTGTGGTAGCGCTTTATTTAAAAATTTAGAAAAATAAGTCATTTTTACTGTGGGACCAATCCTAGCCGTTAGCACGCGCTGAAGAAATAGAGACAGTTTCAAAAACTACAATTCATTGAATTTATAACGGTATCAGTCCGTTTGAGTTACAACGTTTGCGTCAGATATTCGTACCAACATGTATTTAGCGATATTTTTCCGATATTACTAGGTTGCATCGCTTTTAACAGTGAAACGATTGACCGTGGGACCTAATTGAACTGATTTTGGACTTTGACCTTATAAATTTGATAAATGGGACATTCGGTCTCCAAGAATTAACTGTTTTCTAAATTTGACATGATTGCTTGAACTCGTACCAACATGTATTTAGCGATATTTTTCCGATATTACTAGGTTGCATCGCTTTTAACAGTGAAACGATTGACCGTGGGACCTAATTGAACTGATTTTGGACTTTAACCTTATAAATGTGAAAAATCAGACAATTGGACTCCAGGAATTAACATTCTTCTTACTTTGGCATGAATGGTGGAACTCCGCAGTTACACAGGACGCTCTGTTAGCTCTTTATTTAAATATTTAGACCAATAAGTCATTTTTTACAGTGGGACTAATCCAAGCCGTTAGCGCAAAACGCAAACTACATTTTATTGACTTTCTAACGGTATCAGTCCGTTTGAGTTACAACGTTTGCGTCACATATTCGTACCAACATGTATTTAGCGATCTTTTTCCGATATGACTAGGTTGTATCGCTTTTAACAGTGAAACGATTGACCGTGGGACCTAATTGAACTTATCTTGGACATTGACCTTATAAATTTGATAAATGAGACAATTGGACTCCAAGAATTAACAGCTTCCTAAATTTGACATGATTGCTTGAACTCGTACCAACATGTATTTAGCGATATTTTCTGATATTACTAGGTTGCATCGCTTTTAAAAGTGAAACGATTGACCGTGGGATCTAATTGAACTGATTTTGGACTTTAACATTATAAATGTGATAAATGAGACAAATGGACTCCAAGAATTAACATTCTTCTGACTTTCGTATGACTGATGGAACTCTGCAGTTACACTGGACGCTCTGTTAGCTCTTTATTTAAATATTTAGTTCGATAAGTCATTTTTGACAGTGGGACCAATGCAAGCCGTTAGCGCGCGCTGAAGAAATAAAGACAGTTTCAAAAACTACATTTCATTGACTTTCTAACGGTATTAGTCCGTTTGAGTTACAACGGTTCCGTCACATGTTCGTAGCAACATGTATTTAGCGATATTTTTCCGATATTACTAGGTTGCATCGCTTTTAACAGTGAAACGATTGACCGTGGGACCTAATTGAACTGATTTTGGACTTTGACCTTATAAATTTGATAAATGAGACAATTGGACTTCATGAATTAACAGTTTTTTAAATTTGACATGATTGCTTGAACTCGTACCAACATGTATTAAGCGATATTTTCCGATATTACTAGGTTGCATCGCTTTTAACAGTGAAACGATTGACCGTGGTACCTAATTGAACTGATTTTGGACTTTGACATGATAAATGCGACAAATGAGACAATTCGATTGCAAGAAATAACATTCTTTTCAATTTGACATGATTGCTGGAACTCAGCAATTTCACTGGTCAATGTGGTAGCGCTTTATGTAAAATTTAGATAAATAAGTCATTTTTTACTGTGGGACCAATCCTAACCGTTAACGCGCGCTGAAGAAATATAGACAGTTTTAAAAACTAAATTTTATTGACTTTCTAACGGTATCAGTCCGTGTGAGTTACAACGTTTGCGTCACATATTCGTACCAACATGTATTTAGCGATATTTTTCCGATATCACTAGGTTGTATCGCTTTTAAAAGTGAAACGATTGACCGTGGAATCTAATTGAACTGATTTTTGACTTTGACCTTATAAATGTGACAAATGAGACAATTGGACTCCAAGAAATAACATTCTTCTTAATTTGACACGACTGCTGGAACTCAGCAATTTCACTGGGCGCTGTGGTAGCGCTTTATTTAAAAATTTAGATAAATAAGTCATTTTTACTGTGGGACCAATCCTAGCCGTAAGCCCGCGCTGAAGAAATAGAGACAGTTTCAAAAACTACATTTCATTGACTTTCTAACGGTATCAGTCCGCTTGAGTTACAACGTTTGCGTCACATGTTCGTAGCAACATGTATTTAGCGATATTTTTCGGATATTACTAGGTTGCATCGCTTTGAAACAGTGAAACGATTGACCGTGGGACCTAATTGAACTGATTTTGGACTTTGACCTTATACATTTGATAAATGAGACAATTGGACTCCTTGAATTAACAGTTTTCTAAATTTGACATGATTGCTTGAACTCGTACCAACATGTACTAAGCGATATTTTCCGATATTACTAGGTTGCATCGCTTTTAACAGTGAAACTATTGACCGTGGTACCTAATTGAACTGATTTTGGACTTTGACATGATAAAAGCGACAAATGAGACAATTGGATTGCAAGAAATAACATTCTTCTCAATTTGACATGATTGCTGGAACTCAGCAATTTCACTGGTCAATGTGGTAGCGCTTTATTTCAAATTTAGATGAATAAGTCATTTTTTACTGCGGGACCAATCCTAACCGTTAGCGCACGCTGAAGAAATATAGACACTTTCAAAAACTACATTTCATTGACTTTCTAACGGTATCAGTCCGTTTGAGTTACAACGTTTGCGTCAGATATTCGTAGCAACATGTATTTACCGATATTTTTCAGATATTACTAGGTTGCATCGCTTTTAACAGTGAAAAGATTGACCGTGGGACCTAATTGAACTGATTTTGGACTTTGACCTTATAAATGTGATAAATGAGACAAATGGAAGCCAAGAATTAACGTTCTTCTGACTTTGGTATGACTGCTGGAACTCCGCTGTTACACTGGACGCTCTGTTAGCTCTTTATTTAAATATTTAGTTCGATAAGTCATTTTTTACAGTGGGACCAATCCAAGCCGTTATGGCGCGCTGAAGAAATAGAGACAGTTTCAAAAACTACATTTCATTGACTTTCTAACGGTATTAGTCCGTTTGAGTTACAACGTTTGCGTCAGATATTCGTACCAACATGTATTTAGCGATATTTTTCCGATATTACTAGGTTGCATCGCTTTTAACAGTGAAACGATTGACCGTGGGACCTAATTGAACTGATTTTGGACTTTGACCTTATAAATGTTATAAATGAGACAATTGGACCACAAGAATTAACTGTTTTCTAAATTTGACATGATTGCTTGAACTCGTACCAACATGTATTTAGCGATATTTTCCGATATTACTAGGTTGCATCGCTTTTAACAGTGAAACGATTGACTGTGGAGTCTAATTGAACTGATTTTTGACTTTGAACTTATAAATGTGATAAATGAGACAAATGGACTCCAAGAATTAACAATCTTCTGACTTTGGTATAGAGATAGGGAAATGTATGTTCTGGCACAATCGCGAACGCGGACGCATATCAGGGGAATTCCCCCAATTACTCATTTGCTGTATAATTAGGGAATTTCCCTAAATCAACGCATGCGCAACAGATGTGTTAGTTTTTGACCCCGTTGAAATCGAAAAATCTATATAATAAAAGGTGAATACGCACACAGTGAAAGAATTACATGTTATCGCAAAAGGTCGTGGTTTAACTGGATATTACAAGCTGCGCAAGGCCGCATTAGTTGCTCTATTGGAGGAGGTAGCAGCGAGACCACCCAGACCTATAACGCCGGAGGCCATGGACCTCTTTGAAAACCAAGAGATGGCGAAGACCCGTCCCATTGGAGGTAAAACCGAGGAGTTGCATAGCTGGGTATTGCCACCATCTGAGATGGACGTCTTCGAGAAACGGGAGCTGTCGAAAAATCGTTCGATAGTGAAAACCAAGATGAAGGGATGGTACATCTGGCTAGCTGATGCTGTCCCCAAACCTATAAGGGAGGGGGTCAAGAGGACCTATGCAGCCTTTAAACGTGGGGTGATGGAGCTCTATAATGGAGTAGCCGGCGCAAAACCTACACTACATGACGAGGTTGAAAAAGAGGCCGAGGAACACTACCTGGAAGACATCCAAAAACTATATGAGGAGCATGACTACACACCCCAGGAACATAAGCATGCCCATCATAGAACCTTCCGAAGTTTACGCATCCCCGGCGTGGAAGGGGCCGACGTTGACGGGTATATAGGGATGGTGCAACGCAACGTGAAAACCTTAGTTGTGGAGCAAGTAGAAGAGATGGGGTCGGCGAAGGTACAGCTGTCGCTCTGGATCATGTGGAAGAAGCCAACAAATGTGGAAGAAGCCAACGATGGGGAGTACATCGAGGTGAAGAAGGTCCTCCACAGCAATATGGCCTCGGTCTTCCAAGGTAGCGACATAGATGATGTGTTGGATACAGTGTTTGCCGAAATCAAAACACATGTGGAGAATCCGGCACTACCCAAAAGTGTCTTCACGATCTCTCGCATCCTACACCTCGATGTAGACTTCCATAAGTTACAGCTAACGAGGGGTTCATCGTACATCGAACTACTCAAATGAGTAGCCTCGAAAAAGGCCATCATCAATCCAGTGAATGAAGACGAGGAGTGTTTCAAGTGGGCCATTATAGCATCACTCCATCATGAGGAGATAGGGACGAACCCGAATCGAATATCTCAGATGAGACCCTACGTAGACCTCTACAATTGGGAGGGTATAGAGTTCCCGAAAAGCACCAAGAGTATATACAAGTTCGAGAAGAATAACAAGGAGATTGCGGTGAACGTCATGTACGTGACGGGAAAGAGCATCAACATGCTACGCCGATCTCCGCATAACGGGCGCAGCAAGCAGGTTAATCTACTGCTCATTACGGATGACAAAAATACTCACTACACAGCCGTCAAAAACCTATCACGACTCCTAGGCAAGGAGACCTCGAAAAATACAGCAAAAATGCACTTCTGTTTGAACTGCTTACAGGCCTTTCCCACAATCGAGTCGAGAGACAAGCACCACCGCTCTTGCATCGATCATGAGGCTGTGAAAATCAAAATGCCAACAGAGGCCGAAAAATAGCTCTACTACAGAGATGGTCAGCATCAATTCAAGGTACCCTTTGCCATCTATGCCGACTTCGAGAGTCTGCTGGTCCCGGTAGAGGAAGCCAGGGAAACCAAGACGAAGAAGCTGAACAAGCATGTACCATCGGGCTGATGCATGTATAGTACCTTTGCTTATGGTGATGTTTCGGATCCTCTTACAGTTTATAGGGGTGAGGATTGCGTGTCAAGGTTCGTCAACCATCTTGAGGATGAGGTCAAACGTCTTTACCGTACCTACCACAGCAGGACATGCTACCTCTAACGGAGGTGCTAAAAAGAAAGCATGCAGAGACCTCGAACTGCCATATCTGCATGAAGCCCTTCCATGACAACAAGAATCACAAAGTTCGGGACCATTGTCACTACACAGGGCTCTACAGGGGTGCAGCCCATAACAACTGCAATTTGAAGTACAAGATACCCGGCCACATACCCGTGATCTTCCACAACCTCTCAGGATACGACGCCCACTTGTTCATCCGAGAGCTAGGCGAAAAGTATAATACGGAAGATATTGGATGTATCGCTGAAAACACGGAGAAGTACATCAGCTTCAATGTCAAAATCAATGTACCCCTTGGCGATGGCGAGACGTACAAGAAGATCAAAATCAGATTCATCGATTCCTGTCGGTTCATGGCATCCAGCCTGACTAAATTGTCAAGCAACCTCAACGATGAACAGTGTAAAAATCTCCATTGGTTTTTCAATGAGGATGACATGTTTCAACTCATGCGGAGGAAGGGCGTCTACCTCTACGAGTATATGGATGGATGGCAACGATTTGAAGAGTTGGAGCTACCGCCCAAGAAGGCGTTCTACAGCAAGCTGAACATGTCGGTGATCAGCAAGGAGGAATATCAACTCGCGGTCACAGTATGGAATTGCATCACCCCAGAGGGCGATGATGTCACCATGGGGGACTACCACGACGTCTACCTGACCACAGACGTCCTGCTACTGACAGACGTCTTCGAGACGTTTCGGGGCGTCTGCTTGGACAACTACAGCCTTGATCCCGCCCATTTCTACAGCGCACCCGGGTTGGCATGGAAGGCGGCATTGAAATTTACGGACATAAAGCTAGAGCTTCTCACCGACCCTGACATGCTCCTCATGTTGGAAAAAGGTATCCGTGGAGGTATAGTCCAAGCCGTTCACCGCCATGCCAAAGCCAACAACAGGTACATGGGAGACCAGTATAATCCGGAGGTTGAATCCTCCTACTTGCAGTACCTCGACGCCAACAACCTGTACGGCTGGGCCATGAGGCAGGATCTGCCCACGGACGGGTTCAAATGGGTATCGAAGGTAGAAACATTCACCGAAAAGAGGATCGGGAAGCTCGTTGAAGACAACAAGCATGGCTACCTCTTGGAGGTTGACATCGACTACCCGGAGAGACTACACGACAAGCACAATGAGTTGCCGTTCCTACCCGAACGCAGGAAGATCCACGGGGTCGAGAAGCTGGTGCCGAATCTGGGTCATAACCGACGATATGTGGTACACATCAGAGCCCTTTACGAGGTCATAAAACATGGCCTCGATTTGAAGAAAGTCCATAGAGTCATCCGGTTCAACCAGAAGGCATGGCTTAGGGGCTACATCGATCACAACACGGGGTTGAGAACAAACGCGAGGAACAAGTTCGAGAAGGATTTTTACTATCTCATGAACCTCTCGGTATTTGGCAAGACCATGGAGAATGAAAGAAACCATCACAACATCCAGTTAGTCACGAGCGAGGAGAGGTACACGAAACTCGTGATGAAGCCGAACTTCAAAGGTGTAAATCGCTTTAGCAAGCACCTCTTAGTTGTTGAGCTAGGCAAGACCGAGGTCAAAATGAACAAGCCCATCTACATTGGCCGAGCCATCCTGGACATGTCGAAAATGGTCATGTACGAGTTCCACTACGACTATATGCAGCCCAAATACGGTAGCAAGCTGCGGCTCTGCTACATGGATACGGACTCGTTCGTTTACCACATTCGAACCCACAATTTTTACGAGGATAATTGCGAACAACGTCGAGACCCGCTTTGATACCAGTGCCTATAATCCTGGTGATAACAGGCCTCTCCCCATTGGGAAAAATAAGAAGGTCGTGGGCTTGATGAAGGACGAGCTAGGTGGTAAAATTATGACCGAGTTCATCACCCTCACGGCCAAGGCATACGCCTACAAGAGCCTTACACCGGAGGGCGGAGATCGCAGGGCCAAGGGCGTCAAGAGGTGCATCACCAAGAAGTCGATCACCTTCGACGACTATCAGCGATGCCTGGAAGAGGGGGTTGATATTTACATAACCTGGGCCACAATTCAAAACAAGGGCCATAAAGTCTTCACCCAAGAAGTGAACAAGCTGGCACTCAACAGGGCAGACGACAAACGTATCGTGCAATCGGACCAATTTTCAACACGTGCCCGTGGTCACTACCGCTTGGCGTCTACGGGGAAAAAAATGATGGAGGTGTGTTTGTACATATCCATAGTCCTGCCGTATGCCCTGATCGCCTACCTATTTTTTCGATACCGACGACTACTAATAAACATGTCGGAGCTTGCGCAAATATTCGACGAATCCGCAAAAACCTATGAACATGTCGAGAAACCCATCGACAAACGCCAGGCTTTGAAGGAGGCCCTACGAAAGGGTAAGGGGCACATGCTACCTAAAAAATGCACGGAGGGCTTTGTTGACAAAGCTCCCGAGGAGGCCATCGATAAGGTCCATACCGAGTATGTACAGCGGGAAGTCCACGAGAAGGGTGAGAAGACGGCTAAGGCATTGTCTACTCACATAATCAGCCTCTATGCAAATTTAATCGGGAATGTGGTGAACATTGACTCCGTGGACGAGCTACGTCGGGATATCGAAGAAGACCACATCATCAAGGACTCGATGACAGACCTAGGTATCCTTATCTACTGCGCCATTGGGAGATGTCTGGCACCCCTCTTGGTGGCGGGGCATACGGCGAGGCATATGAAGAAGAAAGAGGAGGAGGTGCAGGAGGAGGAGACCAAAGAGCGCTGAAGAGCAAGATGATGAACACCGAGATAAAGATGGGAAACAGTCTATCGAAGATACGAATGGATAATCGTGAACTATATGATAAATTGACTAAATTCAATCCCTTACATTAAGGTATACCGATTGGTGCAGTATCACTGGAGACTATAGCATACATGGTCCAGAAATTTTGGCTCCGGCAGCGGATCGCTTCCCCAAGCCATCGCCTGGCGGCTCCACAGCAACGCGGAACACAGTTCCAGGAGTAGCCACTCCAGAGCCTCGACAGGGGAAACAGGACAAGGCTCAGCCTGAAATTGATATTTTTCGCATGCATTAGCCCCCTAATAAATGACCAACGTTACCCCGAAAGAAAAGGAGATACTGGATATGCTCTACTAGACCGTCGTAGACCTTGGCTTCACTTTCGCCTACGCGATGGCGGGCATAAAGTTCCTTGGCATCACGAGTCCGTCTACCAAGATGGACACCAACGATGCTCTCAAGATGGTGGCGTATTTCTCGGCGGGCAGGGGCAGTCGTGAAATGGCCGTTCAAAAAGGTTGGATAGCCGCGAGCATCGTTCCAAAGCCAAAATAAACGGAGGGTTGGTTACTAACCAACCCTACCAGGTCTGAAATAGTGGGGTTCAGGGGGGAACCGGCAGTGCCGTTCCCCCCGGAGGAGGGAATTGGTATGATATCTTCGTAACATTAGATGGCGCCCTTCGTCGCCCTGCGGCTCCACAGCAACGCGGAACACAGTTCCAGGAGTAAGATTGTGTCTACCCCGTGGCAGACACAATAATAAATGACTCTTGACATTGTAAAAGACCCACATACGACAATCTTTACTGGGCCAACAAACTGTGGCAAAACGCAGCGATTCCTCGACCTCTTGGAGAACGAATACAACCATTTCAACACCATCGTCATACTATGTCCAACCCTACGGTGGAACACCACTTACCTTGACAGAGCCTCACTCTGGAAAGACTCCTATGTCTTCCCGATAGACCCCAAGGATCAGCTCTTCGACTGGATAGGCAAACTATCAGAGCGTCTAGCCGGCGAGGAAACGTTGTTTATCGTGGATGACATGATATCTGACGAGAGCCTCGATAAACGTCGACAGCCTCTGCTTGAATTAGCGATCTCGGGCAGACACAGGAGGCACAGCTTGTGGCTACTCACACAGTCGTATACCGCCATCCCGAAGAATCTCAGACGGCAGAAGAAGCAACTCTTCCTCTGGTACCCCCACGAACGCGGTGATATGAAGCTAATTGACGAGGAAACGAACATGATCGACGACTGGGATGATATCAAAGCCGGGCTGAAAAGATCGAAACACGCTTGCTTGTACGTGAGACTGTAGCATCCGAGGACTTGGAGGATTTTGAAGTGAGCGACCACCACGCAACAAAAAACCACACCTCATCGATGATGACGTCAAGAGCGCTTAACACACGCTTAAAGATACATGGTAGGGGCCGGTACCACCGGTCCCCAAGGATGGAAAAATTGGCAGAAAATTACGCTCACAAGTGTCAACTCACCGGTTCCCCCGCTGCGGGGGAACCTGTAAACTGGCCATCCAACTCGAAAAAATACGGCTTCGCGACGCTATTACTGATCTCCAAGGTGTGGACTCCGGTATCCACACCCAGCCAAACACGGTTTTGCTGACGGAACCCGGTCTCTATTGTTTCCTCCTGAGGTGTGGCAGGCAGGTTTTTGGGAATTGATAAAGTTAAATATATGCCAATACCTTCAACTTTCCTATATACCAGGTCCGACATATCGGGGGGGCTGGCCGCCAGGCCCCCGATCCGGTATGCGAGGAGGCGGAAAAAAGCCGCCTATTTTTGTAGCTAGATCGAGCTACAAAAACAAACCTATCTACCACTCCTTGACATGCTGCGGAAGTACCTGAACATCCTCTGGGATCAGCATCAACTCCTCTGACACAAAGCTTCTTTTTGGTGCTCCTGCGGACTTTGCTGCGGAGCCGCTAGGCGATCCATCTACCAGATAGTACAGCAGACGGGTACCTGTCACGATACGGTCCAGCCTATACGTTTTCTTGCTCCACCAGGCGTCAGTGGCGCGTCTTTTCGAATCACCGTGCTCTTCCCCTGGTCGCAGCAGGTACAAGTATAAGCCATCCTCACGTAAGGGCTTTTCTTGCCCGTCAGGACGGAGCCGCAGGCCATCACCTTTCGTAAGTGGGACATCCTCGAGTTTAATCGCCTTGTTAGGTTTCATGTTGATCATGGCAGTCTTTGTATTGTTGAGGCTATTGACGATAGTGTACGGGTGCTTGACCCAAATGGTGCTAGGCTCGCCAGAGACCAACTCTTGCGCATCCTGAGGTTTGAAGAGCCTTTCAGCGAGTACCTTGTTGTAGGACTCGACAAAGGCTGTGAATGTATTGTGATACTTGGTGGTAGCCCGCTTAATCTCGACCCCTTTGCTTTCCAGCAGCTTGCTCACATCTGCTAAGAACTCGGACCCGTTGTCACACTGGAAGGTCTTCGGATATTGAAGGCCACCGGGCTTCGCGTATATATCCTTGATCATATCGGCAACCTTGCTAGCTTTTTTCGTTCGCAGGGGCCTAGCCACTTTGTAGCGAGAGGCCACGTCAATGCCTGTCAGGATGTACTTGTAGATGCTTCCGTACAACTTGTCATGGGGCATATAGAGCAAGTCAAATTGGTGCATTTCGTTGGGTCTGGTAATGGTGAAATGAGGGTAATCGATCTTTTCGGGGCCTTTGATGTGTCGTAGCCAGAGTAGTTGACGGGACAGCCAGTGAAGACTACGATTTTTGGAGAGACCGCTCTTCTCAGCGAGTAATTTGATAGCCTTCCGACCAGTCCAGAGATGCTCCGGGGTATAGTAAATTTGGCTTAGCTTTTCTGCCTCCTTCTCGGTAATCGATGCTTTTGACATGTTTATTATACCTGTCAAAAATCTTACAAATACTTGTACGCGACGAAGCCCAGCAGGGATAGGGAGCCAACGATGAATGTCAGCTCACCGTCTTGTTGGCTTTTTGAAGGTGTGTAAAAATTCTTTAGTTGCGGGGCCTTCTTCTTGGAAGCAATGTAGTATTGGTACAGATCGTCATCGAGCTCCTTCAAACTCTCCCCGGCTTGCATTTTAAGCTCTCTCTGATGGTTGTACCAATCGATCTTCGCTTGTCGATCCCGTATCCAGGCAGCTTGCGCAGTATTCAATTTTTCGACCGCTTCATCATGTCATTTCCTCTCGGCCTCCCCATGGCCCGAGAGCTTGCTAAAGAGATAATTGGTGCCGCTAAACGCTAGGGCTTTGATTAATGCACCTCCGGCCATAATTGCCAAGGTTGCCATTTATTCTAATGTTTGTTCCTATCTACCAGGTCCGACATATTAGGGTTCAGTGGGGGCCCTTCGGAAGGGCCCCCACTGAAGGTCAAAATTGGCATGATATCTTCGTCACCTGCATGTGCTCTAGTATTCGACAGAGTGGAAACGCCCATCGAGTATATTCAGCTGAGCGTCCATTAGCAAGTAGACGTAACAGCGTATATCCCCGCTTCCGTCGGCTTTTTTGGTCATATGGAGAGTGATGCCGTCACTAAACCTTTGTAGGGGCCTTCCGGAACCATGTAGGGTATGGTCGGGAGAGGCTCTGAAATCGACGAATAACGCATACCGTTCGTTGAAGAATTGACCGATTGTTACTAAGGAGTCATGACCAGCGAAAAGGTTCGCAACCCCCTCGAGATGATCTTTCGGGAGCATTGCATGAGAGTATAGCTCATTCGGTTCACCCTCCACCGTGATCGTGATCTTGTCGATCTTGGGGTTATAGAAGACCTCGTTGATACCGTAATAAGCTTTCACTTTCCCGGGGTCTTGAAAGAGTAGCAAGACACCTTTCAATGACTTGGCAGGAGTATCTATTTGCAAATTGTAGTTGGTATCAGCTTTTTTCATGGTCACCACTTTACTTCTAAGGATCCGCTCGTAGGGCAGGGCCAATCTTGCATACCTTGACATCATGGCACTCGCCAGGCCCTCGTTGGTGATCTTGTCAAATTCCAACTTGATGTTGGTTATCTGGTACGCTGCGTCGGCTGCCTTGGCTGCCGTAGATCCAACAGCCGCAGTACCTCCATCCTTGATGACGTTGGCATGTCCTGCGAAGTGCAGGACAAATTGGAGTCGGTCGTGGAGCCCTGCTTGGTAAAAGGGGAGGTCTCTCGTAAATTCGAACATCTTGCCGAGAGGGATGCAAAAGTGTTACCATACGCCGCAGCGATGGCTTTCTCCTCGTCTGTTCCAACATAGTCGGTAGCTTTGACTTTCAGGGCTCTGATGGTACCGTCATTAGGGTTGATCCCTTCTAGGATCAGGTTGTTCTCGCGATCAAATTTGGGCAGCCACAAGTCTCTATAGGTGGCGAGGATCCCAAAATCGCTGATATTCTGTACTTCATTGCCATTCAAGGTAACTCGCAGATTTAGCACCAGGCTTTTGCCGATATTCGAGACGATGGTACGCTTCGTGTTTGTCCCCGTCAAAGTCAGGTCAAACAGGAGCTTGATGGTACCCAGGGAATAGGACATCGTTCTGTCCTAGGTTTGGTACGTCGATGTACCAGTCTTCGTTCTGGTTGATGGTGGATGGCACATGGCTTATCTGCACTCTCTGACGGCGTCCTTTGATACTGAAGAGTTGCTTCGTTTCTGCATAAGGATCGAGCTTAGTTCCGAACATGTTAGTCATGCTTTATTACTAGCTGATTTTCGTTCAAATAAATGCCGATTAATCCAGTATACGAGGGAGACGACTTTACGTCAGAGAAAAACATTCCAGACGAGCAAAGCGCGGAGCAATCTTTCAGTAGGCCTGATGATGGTAGACAACAGCTTCCACAAGGAGAACAAGGAGAACAACAAGGAGGTGCGCTTGGTGAACTCGCGAGAAGCCAACTGGAAACAGTAGTCCATGATTTTTACGAACATCATTGGAATCTTGGACCTCTGGATGAAACTAGGGTAAATATAGGTATAATTAATGGTGACATTAAACGTGAGGGGGAACAGCTTTTTTTCAAAGATATAAGGCTTACGAAAATAATGGGGTCGGGTTCCGGGCATTAAGTACACTAAGGAATAAGGGGCTTACGGCTCAAGTCGGGATATGGGCTTTACTAACTATGTCTCCACGCCCAACAAGGGTAGGGCAGCGGCCCAGGCACTTGGGCAACAGGTTGATGGAATTGTGACCACAAACAGGGATGCCATTTCAATGCAAACCATACAATCGACGGAGAACGTCTTTGATGAAACGGCGCGCCTGATCGATACCTCATTTGTTGGCACTGATGAAGGTGGCATCACAGAGCGTGAAAGAAGGGGGCTTGACCTCGAAAACCAGAGTATAAGAGGTAACCTGAAAATCCTGAAAAACGAGCTGATCACGTACGATAGCGAGATTGGCAAGGCAAGGGGTAAGGTGAAAGAACTCGAGAAGCAGAAAGTCGGGGCAAATGAGGGCAGGGTGAAAGAACTCGATGGGGAAGTCAAGGAGCTTGAGACTAAGATCAAGGAGTTGAATGATCAAAAAAAGGCCACGCGAGAAGCACACGGTCTATTATCCTCAGGCATCCAGAGTCAGCTAAAGACCATCAAGGAAACCCTGATGAAAATTGCTGGAGATGACACGTATCTGCTGGAGAAGCTAAAAATCCTCTTCAAGGAGCAAGAGGTCACCATAGCGAGCATCGTATCCGCTATTGGTCTACTGATTTCCACCATCGTACCTGCAGTTACAGGTGGTTCTGCCGCGGTAGGTGCTGCAGGAGGAAGTGCCACAGGGAAGGGGTTTGTGGAGAAGCAGCTTGAAAGGCTCGGAAAGTTCCTGAAATACCTAGCAGGTAAGGCAGGTGCTGCATTGCCGGGGATTATAGTCAGCGTTGTCTCGTTCTTTTTGAGAGTAGCAGCAAAAGTTGTCGAATATGTAGCCAAGCACATGGCCATCGCTGCTGCCGTTGGGTTTGTCGTGGTCTATGTTGGGAAGGGCGCGAAGCCGTAGATCTCGAAGCTCGAGTCTAATGTGTTGATCAACACATTGGACCTATTTTTTCAGCCAGATATAGCAAAGGATTAGTCTTACACTAACGTAGATTAATGCGGCTTTGGTATCCTCATGCGGATTTTTCCCGCCTCCTTGCATACCTGATAGGGGCGTTTTGAAAACACTCCCATTTCATGTCGTTTTTTCCCGCCTCCCAGGGGCGCGGTGGCACCGCCCCCTTGCATACCTGACCGGGTGTATGTAGTACGTACACCCGCTCCTCCTGTTTCTTGCCTTGGAACTGCCACCACATGTCTGATGGTATGCTTGGTATGCCCAAGGGGTGTGGTATGTGTGGTAGGTAAGGGAGGTGTCGCATGCTATACCTCCGAGCTTCGCGTAGCATGCTTGAGGGGTGTGGCAGCCGCACCCCTATTCACATCAACCTGGGCCCCGACATTGGCATTGGCAGGTGCGATCAAGATGTTATTGTTATACCCCACAATTTTGCCGATACGCAATTCAAGGTCGGAGGGCAACATGTATACGCTTGGCATGACGGTGAAGTTTACCGCCGTTCGGGCATATTGCAAGACCTTCTGGAATTCCGTGATATCGTGCCCTACGTTCTCTTGACGCTGTACCATGGCTTCACATTTTGGCATCAATTTTTGCCTTGCTGTGTAGTTATCGGCACCTGAGCCGAGTAAGGATGCCTTTGCCCCTGCCTGCGATCCTAATAACAAGACCATGTAGACGCGAATACTCTCACTTAGCTTGGTCAGGCCCTCCGATGTCAAGCCTTGACTTGATGGCATGATGAATTTGGCCCAATCACCCTCAACTTGAGGCCACCATCTATCGTTGGTAAGCGAGGCACTTACTAATTTGGTCTTGTACAGACCATTAGGAACCGCACCATATTCGCGACATACTTGCGCATACCCAGAGGTGGAGTAGGGGTTTTTGTAGCGTGAGAACCCATCATTAAAGGACATGGGGACCTTCATCCTGGCCAGGATTCGACGTATGTGATAGTAGACGTGGAACTTGAAGATGGTATTCACGAGCGGTACGGAGCCTGTTAGGTGTTTGGCAGAGATGCCTTTTGCAGTGCTCGCGCAATGACATGCGAAGTTCACTTGGATGTTCCAGTAGTCGAGGGCTTGTCCTCTTGTCCAGCCCTGAATGACAGGGTCGTTCAGATAGGTTGTGGTAACGTTGATGGGATATTGGGTGAACTCGGGGAATGATACAGAGATATGCGAGTCTGTAGATACGTACAGGTCTTGATGATTCAAGTTGGTTACACCAAGTGGCCATTCACCCCTGTTGGATTGGTACTTTGCCTTGGGATTGTATGAGTAGATATTCATCGTTTCTTTTAAGAGAAAGATGAGACAATTGTACATCACCGATATATACAACCCCACGATATTCGAAGACTACCTGGGGCAGGATACAAGGATCGCTCTAAAATCGATCAGTATTCGACCTACGTGGCTGAACAACTACACAGACAATGATTTCACCATACGCAAGACAGGGCCCCATCAGAGGGCTACCCGAATAGAGATCATGAACGGCCTCTACAAGATTGAGGATTTAGCGGCTATCGTGAACAGTCAGGCACAGGACAGGATCAAGCTGTTTGTCCTGAAAAAGGGGCTGTGTAGGCTCCGTGTCAATGAGGGGTACACGTTGGTTATTAACACACAATTGCAGGAGCTTTTGGGTCTACCTGCTCCAGATGGTGGTAAGTACTATCAGAAGGGAGACTATGACGGCTTCTACAAGACTGACGTCTACCATCGGCTGAGACTCGTTTTTCCCCAGTTGGATGAGGACGACTGCCTCCTTGATGGCAAAAAGTCGAAAATTCTGGACTTACTTCCCACCAAAGAGCTAAACGCTTGGGGAGACATGCTGACATGGAGTTTTGACACTCCGATCTACCTACCCTTGAAGGGGTCAACAGACAGGCTGGAGTTCATGCTGATAGACGAGTATCACCACGACAAAAATGTTTTGTTCGTGGGAATTACCATGCACCTGCTTATAGAATGAAGATGAGTGATATTTCAAAGCTATATCCGAGCTTACCGAGTGCTCCTGAGCACGAGCCTGATGAAAAGGTCTACAGACTCAAGAAAATCGAGGAGGTCGAGCATTATCTACGAAACGAATCAAAGGAGCGGGATAAACTCGCCAAAAACTTCAAGATGCATGGTACGTGGGTAAGATATACTGATCATGGATTGCTAGCTGTATCGGTAATCACCTCAGGTGTTGGGATCGGTAGTATCCTATCAGGGATTGGTGTACCGCTTGCTGTAGCAATGGGGGCATCACGATCGCTGTAGGACTAGGGCAAGCGGGTCTGCGGAATGCGGGGAAGAGGCTGCATATTAAGTCGAAGAAGCACGAGAGCATCAGATTATTGGCAGAGACTAAGATCAACTCTGTTGTCGATCTAATCAGTAAGGCTGTTGAGAACGAGGTGATCAGCGACTATGAGTTCACTCTGATTCTGCAGGAGAAACAACGCTATATGATACTCAAGGAGCAAGTCCGACAACGAACAAAGAGGATCGTAGATTCAATCAATGATCGGGAGAGACAACAGCTTGTAGCAAAAGGGCGTGAGGAGGCCAAGGAGGAGCTTATGAAAAAACTTCAATCTGCACAGTATGTCAGCGGTATCTAGAGCCTCCACCCGCTTATTCGTAGATCTAGTGTTTTGAACAATACACTAGATCACCTACACAATCTCGAGCACCTCTCCAGTATCAGGGTCAATCACCAGTTCACCATCATGTATAACACGTCGCTGCCTTTCAGCGAGCTCTCTCGAGTATTGCTCAAGATTTTTCTGCCACGCAATTTTTGCGCAAGGCTCGCAATAGGGCCCGTCTTTTGCATTGAGACGTCCTTGTACTTAGCTTTGCGGATCACCTCTAGAAGAGGGGCCTTGTTCATAGTTGAATAGCCCCTAATCCCCAGTGCCTTTGCTTCTTTTTTGAGTTCTGTAACCTTCATGTTTTTGTTTATATGGTTGTTCTCCAACCATATAACGCATACTCACAAGACAGTGAAGCTGTCGATATCGACGTCATCAGAGTCACTAAATTATCTTAGCGCAAGGGCAGCTACCACCGTTGTAGGTGATGTACTCTTGATAGCAGTACCAGCAGAGCAGCTTGGTCCTTATAAGGAGTCTGCGGACGCAGCGACATCTGTCATACTCGTCGAGTACGCGTTCACAGTCGTTACAGTGTTCCTTCATCGTTTATTTAAGCCCGAACCTAGCGTACATTTCCTGAGTCCGGAGATGGTTCGGAACATAGCCTAGTACATCAGGATCCTCTTGAAGCGCCTTAGTGCACATGTCCTGGGTCTTGAAAGAGTCTGGACCAAAACCGAGTAGCCAGGGATCCTCTTGAACGCCCTGGCACACATTTCCTGAGTCTTGAAATGCTCCGGAACATCCCTGAGTAGCCAGGGGTGCTCCCGAACCGCCCTGATGCACATGTCCTGGGTCTTGAAATGGTCCGGGACAGCACCGAGCTGCCAGGGATCCTTGTCAACCTCCATAATGCACATTCTCCGAGATAGGAGATGACTCGGGACACCCCCCAGCACACACGGCCCTTCCTCAACGAGCTTGGATACAATCTCCGGAGTCGCGCTCCTCAATACATCCGTAATAGCGTCGTCGGTTGCTGCTTTTGACAATGAGAGATCGAATCTTAGTTTTCTGATAGCGTTCCTGAGGTAGTCCATCTTTTATTATATAGATTTTTCGATTTCAACGGGATCAAAAACTAACACATCTATTGCGCATGCGTTGATTTAGGGAAATTCCCTAATTATACAGCAAATGAGTAATTGGGGAATTCCCCTGATATGCGTCCGCGTTCGCAATTGTGCCAGAACATACATTTCCCTATCTCTGGTATGACTGCTGGAACTCCGCAGTTACACTGAATGCTCTGTTAGCTCTTTATTTAAATATTTAGTTCGATAAGTCAATTTTTACAGTGGGACCAATCCAAGCCGTTAGCGCGCAATGAAGAAATAAAGACAGTTTCAAAAACTACATTTCATTGACATTCTAACGGCATCAGTCCGTTTGAGTTACAACGGTTCCGTCACATGTTGGTAGCAACATGTATTTAGCGATATTTTTCCGATATTACTAGGTTGCATCGCTTTTAACAGTGAAACGATTGACCGTGGGACCTAATTGAACTGATTTTGGACTTTGACCTTATAAATTTGATAAATGAGACAATTGGACTCCATGAAGTAACAGTTTTCTAAATTTGACATGATTGCTTCAACTCGTACCAACATGTATTTAGCGATATTTTCCGATATTACTAGGTTGCATCGATTTTAACAGTGAAACGATTGACCGTGGTACCTAATTGAACTGATTTTGGACTTTGACATGATAAAAGCGACAAGTGAGACTATTGGATTGTAAGAAATAACATTCTTCTTAATTTGACATGATTGCTGGAACTCAGCAATTTCACTGGGCGCTGTGGTAGCGCTTTAGTTAAAAATTTAGATAAATAATTCATTTTTACTGTGGGACCAATCCTAGCCGTTAGCGCGCGCTGAAGAAATAGAGGCAGTTTCAAAAACTAAATTTCATTGACTTTCTAACTGTATCAGTCCGTTTGAGTTACAACGGTTGCGTCAGATATTCGTACCAACAGGTATTTAGCGAGATTTTTCCGGTATTACTAGGTTGCATCGCTTTTAACAGTGAAACGATTGACCGTGGGACCTAATTGAACTGATTTTGGACTTTGACCTCATAAATTTTGATAAGTGAGACAATTGCACTCCAAGAATTAACAGTTTTCTAAATTTGACATGATTGCTTGAACTCGTACCAACATGAATTTAGCGATATTTTCCGATATTACTAGGTTGCATCTCTTTTAAAAGTGAAACGATTGACCGTGGGACCTAATTGAACTGATTTTGCACTTTGACGTGATAAAAGCGACAAATGAGACAATTGGATTGCAAGAAATAACATTCCCTCTTAATTTGACTTGATTGCTGGAACTCAGCAATTTCACTGGTCACTGTGGTAGCGCCATATTTAAAAATTTAGATCAATAAGTCATTTTTTATTGTGGGACCAATCCAAGCTGTTAGCGCGCGCTGAAGAAATAGAGACAGTTTCAAAAACTACATTTTATTGACTTTCTAAAGGTATCAGTCCGTTTGAATTACAACGTTTGCGTCACATATTCGTAACAACATGTATTTAGCGATATTTTTCCGATATTACTAGGTTGCATCGCTTTTAAAAGTGAAACGATTGACTGTGGAATCTAATTGAACTAATTTTGAACTTTGACCTTATAAATTTGAGAAATGAGACAATTGGACTCCAAGAATTAACAGTTTTCTTAATTTGACATGATTGTTGGAACTCAGCAATTTCACTGGGCGCTGTGTTAGCGCTTTATTTAAAAATTTAGATAAATAAGTCATTTTTCACTGTGGGACCATTCCTAACCGTTAGCGCGCGCTGAAGAAATAGAGACAGTTTCAAAAACTACATTATATTGACTTTCTAACGGTATCAGTCCGTTTTAATTACAATGTTTGCGTCACATATTCGTACCAACATGTATTTAGCGATATTTTTCCGATATTACTAGGTTGCATCGCTTTTAAAAGTGAAACGATTGACTGTGGAATCTAATTGAACTAATTTTGAACTTTGACCTTATAAATTTGAGAAATGAGACAATTGGACTCCAAGAATTAACAGTTTTCTTAATTTGACATGATTGCTGGAACTCAGCAATTTCACTGGGCGCTGTGTTAGCGCTTTATTTAAAAATTTAGATAAATAAGTCATTTTTCACTGTGGGACCATTCCTAACCGTTAGCGCGCGCTGAAGAAATAGAGACAGTTTCAAGAACTACATTATATTGACTTTCTAACGGTATCAGTCCGTTTTAATTACAACGTTTGCGTCACATATTCGTACCAACATGTATTTAGCGATATTTTTCCGATATTACTAGGTTGCATCGCTTTTAAAAGTGAAACGATTGACTGTGAAATCTAATTGAACTAATTTTGAACTTTGACCTTATAAATTGGAGAAATGAGACAATTGGACTCCAAGAATTAACAGTTTTCTTAATTTCACATGAATGCTAGAACTCCGCAGTTACACTGGACGCTCTGTTAGCTCTTTATTTAAATATTTAGTTCGATAAGTCATTTTTTACGGTGGGACCAATCCAAGCAGTTAGCGCGCGCTGAAGAAATAGAGACAGTTTCAAAAACTACATTTTATTGACCTTCTAACGGTATCACTCCGTTTGAGTTACAGCGGTTGCGTCACATATTCGTACCAACATGTATTTAGCGATATTTTCCGATATTACTAGGTTGCATCGCTTTTAACAGTGAAACGATTGACCATGGGACCTAATTGAACTGATTTTGTACTTTGACCTTATAAATTTGATAAATGAGACAATTGGAATCCAAGAATTAACAGTTTTCTAAATTTGACATGATTGCTTGAACTCGTACCAACATGTATTTAGTGATATATTCCGATATTACTAGGTTGCATCGCTTTTAAAAGTGAAACGATTGACCGTGGGACCTAATTGAACTGATGTTGGACTTTGACGTGATAAAAGCGATAAATGAGACAATTGGATTGCAAGAAATAACATTCTTCTTAATTTGACATGATTGCTGGAACTCAGCAATTTCACTGGTCACTGTGGTAGCGCTTTATTTAAAAATATAGATAAATAAGTCATTTTTTACTGTGGGACCATTCCAAGCCGTTAGCGCGCGCTGAAGAAATAGAGACAGTTTCAAAAACTACATTTTATTGACTTTCTAAAGGTATCAGTCCGTTTGAGTTACAACAGTTTCGTCATATATTCGTACCAACATGTATTTAGCCATATTTTCCGATATTACTAGGTTGCATCGTTTTTAACAGTGAAACGATTGACCGTGGGACCTAATTAAACTGATTTTGGACTTTGACCTTATAAATTTGATAAATGAGACAATTGGACTCCAAGAATTAACAGTTTTCTAAATTGACATGATTGCTTGAACTCGTACCATCATGTATTTAGCGATATTTTCCGATATAACTAGGTTGCATCGCTTTTAACAGTGAAACGATTGACCGTGGGACCTAATTGAACTGATTTGGACTTTGTCATGATAAAAGCGACCAATGAGACAATGGACTGCAAGAAATAACATTCCTCTTAATTTTACATGATTGCTGGAACTCATCAAATTCACTGGGCGCTGTGGTAGCGCCTTACTTAAAAATTTAGATAAATAACTCATTTTTACTGTGGAACGAATCTTAACCGTTAGCGGCGCGCTGAAGAAATAGAGACAGTTTCAAAAACTACATTTTATTGACTTTCTAACGGTATCAGTCCGTTTAAATTACAACCGTTGCGTCACATATTCGTACCAACATGCATTTAGCGATATTTTTCCGATCTCACTAGGTTGCATTGCTTTTAACAGTGAAACGATTGCCCGTGGGACCTAATTGAACTGATTTTGTACTTTGACATGATCAATCCGAAAAATGAGACAATTGGACTGCAAGAAATAACATTCGTCTTAATTTGACATGAATGCTAGAATTCCGCAGTTAGACTGGACGCTCTGTTAGCCCTTTATTTAAGTATTTATTTCGATAAGTCATTTTTTACAGTGGCACCAATCCAAGCCGTTAGCGCGGGTTGAAGAAATAAAGACAGTTTCAAAAACTACATGTCAGTGACTTTTTAACGGTATCAGTCCGTTTGAGTTATAATGTTTGCGTCACATATTCGTACCAACATGTATTTAGCGATATTTTTCCAATATTACTAGGTTGCATCGCTTTTAAAAGTGAAACTATTGACCGTGGGACCTAATTGAACTGATTTTGGACTTTGACCTTTTAAATGTGATATATCAGACAATTGGACTCCAAGAATTAACATTCTTCTTGCTTTGGCATGAATTCTGGAACTCCGCAGTTACACTGGACGTTCTGTTAGCTCTTTATTTAAATATTTAGATCAATTAGTCACTTTTTACAGTGGGACCAATCCAAGCCGTTAGCGCGCGCTGAAGAGAGAGAGACAGTTTCAAAAACTAACATTTTATTGACTTTCTAACGGTATCAGTCCGTTTGAGTTACAACGTTTGCGTCACATATTCGTACCGACATGTGTTTAGCGATATTTTTCCGATATTACTAGGTTGCATCGCTTTTAAAAGTGAAACGATTGACCGTGGAATCTAATTGAACTGATTTTGGACTCTGACTTTATAAATGTGATAAATGAGACAAATGGACTCCAAGAATTAACATTTTTCTCACTTTGGTATGACTGCTGGAACTCAGCGGTTACATTGGACGCTCTGTTAGCTCTTTATTTAAATATTTAGTTCGATAAGACATTTTTTAAAGTGAGTCCAATCCAAGCCGTTAGCGCGCGCTGAAGAAATAGAGATAGTTTCAAATACTACATTTCATTGACTTTTTAACGGTAGCAGTCCGTTTGAGTTGCAACGGTTCCGTCACATATTCGTACCAACACGTATTTAGCGATATTTTTACGATGTTACTAGGTTGCATCGCTTTTAACAGTGAAACAATTGACCGTGGGACCTAATAGAACTCATTTTGGACTTTGACCTTATAAATGTGATAAATGAGTCAATTGGACTCCAAGAATAAACAGTTATCTAAATTTGACATGATTGCGTGAACTCGTACCAACGTGTATTTAGCGATATATTCCGATATTACTAGGTTGCATCGCTTTTAACAGTGAAACGATTGACCGTGGGACCTAATTGAACTGATTTTGGACTTTGACATGATAAAAGCGGCAAATGAGACAATTGGACTGCAAGAAATAACATTCTTCTTAATTTGACATGATTGCTGGAACTCAGAAATTTCTCTGGGCGCTGTGGTAGCGCGTTATTTAAACATTTAGATAAATAAGTCATTTTTCACTGTGGGACCAATCCCTAACCGTTAGCGCGCGCTGAAGAAATAGAGACAGTTTCAAAAACTACATTTTATTGACTTTCTAACGGTATCAGTCCGTTTGAATTACAACGTTTGCGTCACATATTTGTACCAACATGTATTTAGCGATATTTTTCCGATATTACTAGGTTGCATCGCTTTTAACAGTGAAACGATTGACCGTGGGAGTAGTAGGAGGGGATGAATTTAAGTAGGTTTCGACCTTTTCCCCGTCAAACCCCCGCCTCCACCCCCTCCACCCCCACCCCCTTCTCCACCCCTCCCAAAATCGGTAAACCCGACGGCATCCGAAACCAAATCCGAAACCAATCCGAAACCGATAATTCTAGTGCATGCGCACACGCCGATAGTGATAATGCTGACATCAACAAAACTTCGAGCATGCGCAGTTGAGTAAAGGTATCCCTTACTCAAAGCTCCACCGTGCTATTTGAAATTGAAAGCTACCCATATTAAAGATGAGTTGGTTCAGGAACGCCATTAGCAAACTATACGACACCGTGTCGGCACCAGAAGACCAGGTCAAGACCCAGGAAATGTACGCCAGGGCAGTTCAAAATACTCCTGGGGCACTCAAAGATGTTCCGAACCATTTCAAGACTCGGGAAATGTGTACTAGGGCGGTTGAGAAGGAACCATGGATGATGCAATTTGTTCCGGACCATATCAAGACTCGGGAAATGTGCAATAGGGCCTTTGAAAGGGTACATATGTTACTCAAGTTTGTTCCGGATCATTTCAAGACTAAGGAAATGTGTGCCAGGGCGGTTGAGGAGGAACCATGGATGTTCTATTATGTCCCGGGACGATTTCAAGACGCCAGAAATGTGTACCCGGGCGGTTGAACGGATGCCATGGCTGATCAACGATGTCCCTGACCATTTCAAGAACCAGTAAATGTGTAACAAGGCAGTTGGAGAGTATCCAGGGATGCTCAGGCATGTTACGGACGATTTCAAGACCCAGGACATGTGCAACAAGGTTGTTGAATTGGCGCCCCTGCTGCTCGATTTTGTTCCGGATCATTTCAAGACTCAGGAAATGTGTACCGCGACTGTTGAAAAGTATCCCTGGCTGCTCGAGTTTGTTCCCGATTGGTTCGTGACCCGGGAAATGTGTAACAGTAGCACTGATCCTCGACTGCTCGAAGCCTATCGCTCGAGAAAAAGGAAGAAGGCTAGTATTAGGGATGAGCTAGGCCCAATAACGTGGCATCCCGACAGAGTTATAGAATGATGCTTTACGGAAGAGGAAAAGAAGGATTTCGAGATATTGTGGAGTGGGGCAAGAGCCACGGGAGACTTGAATGGCGGAGCATCTCAAATAAACGATGAAGGATCACTGTGAAGACTGTGAACGCGTACTCGACGAGTACCACAGATGTCGCTGTGGACGCAGACCCCTTATAAGGACCAAGCTGCTCTGCTGGTACTGCTATCAGGAGTACATCACGTACAACGGTGGTAGCTGCCCTTGCGCAAGGGGCATAGAAGGCCCCAGTTGAGGTTTTGTCTCCACAATAAAAAAAGATGCTGATGAAATTTGGTGACAAAACTGTTAAATCAATGGAATTTTACACTAACGCGACTCCACTAAACATCGAAGAAGTGAACATTGAAAACTTTGTGCTGAGCGACCCCATTCCAGCCAACAAAGACAAGGATGAGCGCTTCGTAATTGGCTATGAGAACCAAGACGGCTACCTAGCCCCCCTACTGCTCAAGACCCCTGAAAAGGTCTACTCCAAAGGTGTCTCATGCTACTCCGAAGGCTCCGCGCTCACGATGTCTTTCGATCTTGGTGACTACCCTGAGTGGTTAGACCTCTACGGGGAGATCATGAAGAAGGTGAATTCCCTGATAGAACATCGCCTAACCAACGGCGGTGTGAAAAAGGGCAGATACCTCAGCACTAAGCTTAAGATGTGGGATGGTAAAGTCAGAACCAACTTCCACAAGAAGAAGATGCCACAGGAAAGCTGTGAGTGTAAGGTTATCATCAAACTGGCGAGTATCTACAGGCAAGGTGAAAACTACTACCTGCAGACCTACCTGGAAGAGTGCAAATACAAAGAGGTCGAGCGATACAGCACTTGCTACTTTAGTGACTCTGATGACGCCGATATCGACAGCTTCACTGTCTTGTGAGTATGCGTTATATGGTTGGAGAACAACCATATAAACAAAAACATGAAGGTTACAGAACTCAAAAAAGAAGCGAAGGCACTGGGGATTAGGGGCTATTCAACTCTGAACAAGGCCCCTCTTCTAGAGGTGATCCGCAAAGCTAAGTACAAGGACGTCTCAATGCAAACAGACGGGCCCTATTGCGAGCCTTGCGCAAAAATTGCGTGGCGATCGTGATGACTCCCATCGCCACAGCCAGTGGTACACCAACCCCTCACAGCATACTACCAATACCAACACCTGAGGTGATGACACCCACAGCTAGCAGACCATGATCCGTGAATCTAACCCATGTACCATGCATTTTAAACTTTTTAGCGAGCTTGTCCCGCTCCTTTGATTCGTTACGTAGGTACTGCTCAACCTATTCGATCTTCTGGAGTCTGTACACTTGGCTTTCGTCAGGCTCGTCAGGAGCACTCGGTAAGTGCGGATAAAGCTTTGCAATTTCACTCATATTTATTCTATAAGAAGATGCATCGTTAGCCCTACGAACGAGACATTTTTTTCATGATGGTGCTCGTCTGTCAGCATGAACTCCAAGCGATCTGTGGATCGTAGGGTAGGCCCAAGAGTTCATGCAGATGTCGACCAAACACCACCGTGTACCCGTCACTGACACGTAGCCGGCAGAGTCCATTTTTCAGAACAAACAGCTTGATTTTGTCCTCTGACTGGCTGTTGACGATAGCCGCCAGATCTTCGATCTTGTAGAGACCGTTCATGATTTCAATACGACGAATCACTGTCTTATCAGACCCCGCCCTACGGATGTCGAAATCGTTGTTACTGTAGATGTTCAGCCAAGTAGGCCGAATACTGATCGACTTTAGAGCTATCCTTGTATCCAGCCCCAGGTGGGGATCGAAAAGCGTAGACTCCCCGATGCTAGTGATATACAGTTGCTTCATGTTTCTTTAAAGAAACATGAGCATTTACTCCTACAACCCGAAAGCGAGGTACCACTCCAACAGGGGTGAATGGCCACTCGCCGTAACTAACTTGGAGCATCAGGACCTGTACGTCTCTACGAGCTCACCTATCTCC
The DNA here is from genome assembly GCA_030067915.1 of Hydractinia echinata. Classification (NCBI taxonomy): domain Eukaryota; kingdom Metazoa; phylum Cnidaria; class Hydrozoa; order Anthoathecata; family Hydractiniidae; genus Hydractinia; species Hydractinia echinata. The sequence goes on along the minus strand of JASGCC010000461.1, from coordinate 70,596 downwards.
GTATCATTCCCCGAGTTCACTCAATATCCCATCAAAGTTACAAGTACCTACCTGAACGACCCTGTCATTCAAGGCTGGACAAGAGGTCAAGCCCTGGACTATTGGAACATCCAGGTGAACTTCGCTACCCATTGCACGAGCACGGCCTTAGGCATCTCTGCCAAGCATTTAACGGGCTCCGTGCTGCTAGTCAACGCCATTTTCAAGTTCCATATCTACTACCACATGCGTCGCATCCTAGCAAGGATGAAGGCACACATGTCCTTTAACGATGGGTTCTCACGCTATAAGAACCCCTACTCCACCTCTGGGTACGCGCAAGTCTGTCGCGAATATGGTGCGGACCCCAATAGTCTCTACAAGACCAAATCAGTAAGTGCCTCGCTCACCAATGGGAGATGGTGGCCCCAAGTTGAGAGGGATTGGGCGAAATTTATCGCCCCCACAAGTCAAGGCTTGTGGGGACATCAGAAGGCCTGACCAAGCTAAGTGAGAGTATTCGCGTCTACGTGGTCTTGTTATTAGGATCCCAAGCAGGGGCAAAGGCATCCCTACTCGGCTCGGGTGCCGACAACTATACAGCAAAGCAAATCCTGATGCAAAAGTTTGAAGCCATGGTACAGCGTCAAGAGAAGGCTGCGCATGACATCACGGAGTTCCAGAAGGTGTTGCAATATGCTCGGACTCCGGTAAACTTCGCCGTCATACCCAGCGTGTACATGCTGCCTTCCGACATGAACTTGCGTATCCACAAAATTGTGGGTTACAACAACAACATCCTCATAGCACTTGCCAATGTCAATGTCGGTGCCCAGGTTGATGTGAACAACAAGCCTACGGAGCGGGCTATCAAGCATGCGGCAGCTATCAAGCATACCCGGCATGCCATGCCGCCCCCTAGGCATCTCGAGCAGGTCGTCAAACATGCGGTAGATAAACCTGAACAGATGGAACCCCCAAGGCAAGAAATAAGGGTTGGATTGAATCCAACCACCTCGAGTATGCAAGGGGCCCATGGAAAGGGTCCCATCGACCTCCTGGGAGGCGGGAAAAATCAGCATGAGGATACCAAGGCCGCCTTGATTACAACAGGGGTAGGCCTCATCCTTTGCTATATTTGGCTGAAAAAATAATCGCCTAGCGGCTCCACAGCAGCGCAGGAGGAGTAGGTCTAATGTGTTGAACAACACACTAGACTGAGGAGCCCTACGGCTTCGCGTCCTTCCCAACATAGAGCACAACAAACCCTGCGACAGCCGCGATGGCTATGTATAGATGCCTCGCCATGTATTCGACAACGGTTGCCGCTACCCTCAAAAAGAACGAGACAACGCTGCCAATAAACCCTGGTAGCGCCGCACCTGCCTTAGCTGCTAGGTACTTCAGGAACTTTCCGAGACTCTCAAGCTGCTTTTGTACGAAGCCTTTCCCACCCCCAGTGGCACTTCCTACGGCGGCACCTGCACCTCCACCACCTCCAGTAACAGCGAGCACGATGGTTGATACCAGCAAGCCAACGGCGGAAACGATGCTCGCGATAGTCAAGCCTTGTTCCTTGAACAAGATCTTGTGCTTTTCCAGCAGTGATGTGTCATCCCCAGCGATCTTCATCAACTCGGCCTTGATATTTTTCAGATGCATAAAAAATTTCGGAGGAAAGTAGACCACCCAGTACATCCTTCCTCTTCTGTTTTAATTCAGCAATTTTCTTCTCAAGGTCCTTGATTTCCCCATCGAGTTCTTTCACCCTGCCCTCATCTGCCCCGGCCTTCTTCCTCCCGAGTTCTTTCACCTTACCCTTTGCCTTGTCAATCTCGCTATTAAATGTGAATATCTCTGTCTTTAAATTTTTGATCTTTTCCTGAAGGCCTTCAATTTCAAGTTTTATCCCTCTTATATCAACCTCCTCATTCTCATTGTCAATACCAGCAAACGAGGCATCGATAAAACTCTCCGCCTCATATGCGAAATTTTGAATACCTTCCACTCTTTTCTCCACCTTTTTCATCTCGAATCTCTCACCCCCCCTCCTCTTTATCCAGGGGCTTATTTAATTCAAGGACATTAACATCCTGATGAGGTTCTGGGCCTCGAATTTATCAAAACCAAGGGCTTGCAAGCGCCCCTTGCCTAAATTTGCCTCGAGCACCCCAATGGTTGGAAATTGACCATTTTTCTTTGTGATCCTTTTTTCCATATATGTTTCACCACCCACTTTAAACTTTTTGATAAACAGTTGTCCATCCATTTCAAAAAACAAATCGTAATGCACCGCTCTTTGCTTGCCCAGCTCCATACCAAGATATTTATAGAGGCTATCAACCCTTGATTCTAGTAGCTCTTTCCTCTGCCTTGTCATGGTGTCTCGTTGACCATGCTCTTCTGGCTCAAGAACCTCGGCATCAGGCTGGATGGGCAGGTCCTCAGGCCTACTGAAGTATTCATCCTGCTCGTCTGGAATGTTTTCCTCTGGGGTAAAGTCGTCTTCATGTACAAATCCCGGTTTAATCGGCATTTATTTGAAACGAAAACAAGCTACTAATAAACCATGAGTAACATGTTCGGAACTAAGCTCGATCACTACGCGGAGATGAAAACAATGATGGCCATAAAAGGGCAAGAAGCAGCGTGTAAATGTAAGCCATATACCTTCTACAATCAACCAGAATGAAGACTTGTACGTGGATATTCCGAATCTAGGACAGAATGATGTACTATTTCCAGGTAGCATCAAGCTATTGTTTGACCTGACTTTGTCGGGAACAAATACGAAACGTACCATCGTCTTGACTATCGGTAAAAGCCTGGTGCGGAACCTACGAATCACCTTGAATGGCAACGAGGTGCAGAATATAAGCGATTACAATGTGCTCGCTACCTACAAGGACTTGTGGCTGCCCAAGTTTGATCGAGAGAACAACCTGATCCTAGAAGGGATCAAGCCCAATGACAGTACCATCAGGGCTCGGCAAGTCAAGGCCACCGACTATGCAGGTACGCTCGAGGAAGACGCCATCGTCGCGGCGTATGGTAACACTTTCTACATCCCCCTCGGTAAGATGTTTGAACTCACCAGAGACTTACCGTTCTACCAGGCAGGGATTCATGACAGGCTACAATTCGTCGTCAATTTCGCGGGACACGCCGAAGTCATCAAAGATGGAGGCACGGATGCCGTGGGATCTATGGCAGCCAAGGAAGCCGACGCAGCGTACCAGATAACCAACATCAAGTTGGAATTTGACAAGATCACCCACGAGGGGCTTAGCAGTGCCATGATGTCAAGGTATGCAAGATTGGCCCTGCCATATGAGCGCATCCTCCGTAGCAAGGTGGTGATCATGAAAAAACAGGAGACGATCTACAATTTGCAAATTGACACCCCAGCCAAGTCTTTGAAAGGTGTCTTGCTGCTCTTTGTAGACCCCGGGAAAGTGAAGGCTTATTCAGGCATCAACGAAGTCTTCTACAACCCCAAGATCAACAAGATCTCGATCACTGTCGAGAGTGAACCCAATGAACTATATAGCCACGCCATGCTTCCCAAGGATCATTTTGAGGGGGTCGTCAATCTCTTCGGTAGTCATGACTCTTCGGTAACGATTGGCCAATTCTTCAACGAACGGTATGCGCTCTTTGTCGATTTCAGATCATCTCCCGGCCATATTCTGCATGGTAGCGGGAGACCCCTAGAGAGACTCAGTGACGGCATCACGTTGCATATGACCAAAAAAGCTGATGGAACTGGGGACATACGCTGTTACGTCTACTTGCTGATGGACGCTCAGTTGAACATCTTAGACGGGCGCTTCCACTCTGTTAAATATTGAATAAAAATGGCAACCTTGGCAATCATGGCAGGAGGAACGCTAATCAACGCCCTAGCGTTTAGCGGCACCAATTATGTCTTTAGCAAGCTCTTTGGGCATGGGGAGACCGAGAGGAAACGACATGATGAAGCGGTCGAAAAGTTAAATACTGCGCAGCCTCAATGGATCAGAGATAGGCAACCTAAATTGGATTGGTTCGGCAAGCAACGGGAAGTGAAAAGGCAAGCGGGGGAGAGCTTGAAGGAGCTCGATGACGATCTGTACCAGTACTACATTGCCTCCGAGAAGAAGGCCCCACAACAAAAGAATTTTTACACACCTTCAAAAATCCAACAAGACGGTGAGCTCACATTCATCGTTGGATCCCTATCCCTGCTTGGTTTCGTAGCATACAAGTATTTGTAGTAGAACGTGCGTTTCGACATGTAATAAACATGTCGAAACTAAAGCATATCGTTACGGCTGAAGAAGCGGGGAAATTGAGCAGCATTTACTACACTCCGGAGCATCTCTGGACTGGTCGCAAGGCCATCAAACTGCTCGCTGAGCAGAGTAGTCTATCCAAGAAGAGGGTTACTCATTGGCTGACTCGTCAACTACTCTGGCTCCGACATATTCGAGGTTCTAAACGTATCAACTACCCGCATTTCACCATCACGAAGCCCAATGAAATACATCAGTTTGACTTGCTCTACATGCCTCACGACAAATCTAAAGGGAATGTGTACAAGTATATCCTCACGGGCATCGACGTGGCCTCAGGCTACAAAGTAGCTAGGCCCCTACGCACCAAAAAAGCCAGCAAAGTCGCTGCTATGATCAAGGATATTTACGCGAAGCCCGCTGGCCATCAATATCCCAAGACATTCCAGTGCGACAACGGTAGTGAGTTCAAGGCAGACGTGACAAAACTGCTAGAAAGCAAAGGGGTCCAATTAAAGCGGGCAACCATCAAGTACCACCCTACATTCACAGCATTTGTCGAATCCTACAACAAGGTGGTCGCGGAGAGACTGTTCAAACCTCAAGATGCGCAAGAGTTGGTCTCTGACGAACAAAATACCACATGGGTTAAACACTTGTACAGTATCGTCAAAAGTTTGAACAACACCAAGACTGCCATGATCGATATGAAGCCTAACAAAGCGATCAATATGGATGATGTTTCGCTCGCGAAATGTGAACAGCACCCGGAGGAAAAACCATTACCTGAGGATGGTCTCTACCTATACCTCCTGCAACTTGGGGAGGAGCATGGTGATGCGAGAAGACGTGCCACTGACGCCTGGTGGAGTAAGAAAAAGTATAGGCTGGACCGTATCGTGACAGGTACCCGTCTGTTGTACTATCTGGCGGATGGATCGCCTAGCAGCTACTGCAAAAGCAACGCGAAACTCCGTTCCGGCTCCGCAGCTACTGCAAAACAAAGTCCGAAGGAGCACCTGATCGAAGCTTCGTCTCGGAGGAGCTCATGCTGATCCCGGAGGATGTTGAAGTACCTCAAGAGCATGTCAAGGAGTGGTAGATGGGTTGTTTTTTGTGGCTCGATCAAGCTACAAAAAATCTAGGGTTTATCTCCTAACGTAACAAAAGCATCATGGGGTTCTGACCAGGTAGCATACCTGACCGGGGAGTGTTTTGACGACACTCCTATCTCATGACGCGAAATGGTCGTGATATCCGTGGAGGAGGTTAAGGCTTGGTAAAGAATAATTTCAAGAGCACCTCTAAAGGTTCATCCTCCAACTCTTTACTCGGATCTCTTATATACAGCAAAGGGGGCAGGGTATAGAATGGGTACCCATAGACGATACCTTTAATGACATCAGGTTCGCTATCAAGGTCAATGTCAACTAGGCGTCTATCTTCTATAGGAAACTTGAGTATGTCGCCTATTATTTCTATGTCAGCCAAATCTGATAGCTTCAAGTCCCTATCCTTGATGACCTGGTAGCAGAGTACCCCATACTTGTTCCTATCCTTTTGAACAATATGGAGCCCTAGGCGTTCAATATCATTCTCAAGTTCCTCGTCAATCTCGCTTCTTGCAAATGTACCCCACGCTTTCATGCCTGACGCTACTCTGTGCAAAAGATCTTTGTCTTCAGGGTGCTTAAACCCCTCGTAGTAGTAACCCATTCGATACCTGAAATTTTCCATGCAGGTAGAGCAATATCCATCCACCGACCCTGCCCTGATACAGCAATGTAGTACAGGTATGCTGATATTGTAGTTGTATATAAATTGTTCTTTTATGTATGCTTCCATCTTTTTTCTTTCACGATTCTTCCGCTTCTGACCCTCTGTGGAAGTGGTCAAGAGATGGGAAATGGTTTGTTTTTTTTGTGGCTCGATCAAGCTACAAAACTGCGACTTAGTCTTTCATTCCGGGAGTGCCAGGAGACGTTCATGCGTGTAGTGTTCGCCTAGCCTGAAATGTCTCACACGCTCAGGGTTGACCTCGATACACCCACGTTCACGAAGCCAATTGTAGTGGACAATGGAATTAGGGGTGTCCGCCAGTACCACAATCTCACCCTTGGGGTAATCAACAAGTTTATTTCGTATTTTTTGCGCTACATACCCCTGTTGACCACAGATGGCAAGGTATAGCCAGGGATCATCGTTGTTTTTTCGGATAACGGCCATACTATTGTCTTTTCTTGGAGATTCGAGATGGGGTACGGCGCGTTGCCGCAGCTCCTCAATTTCATCCCCCAGTACCATGAGTTGGTTGTCCTTATCCTCAATTTCATCATTAAGGAATGCCAGGTCCATCTCTCCGTCCACGATGGTCTGACGCTGCTTCTCGAGCTCGTCTTGTAGTTTTTCCACCCCTTTCCCGGCTAACCATTTTGTCAAGGACACGGCCTTGGGCTTTCTTGATTTGGCAGTAATTTCAAGAGCACCATCTAATGTGACGAAGATATCATGGCTATTTTGACCTGGCCGGGTGTACCCACCGACTACACCCCCTCCTCCTATTTCACTTCTTGAAATAGTTGTACTAGGATCAAGGCCATACTTCCTAGCATTTGGAATACACAGGAATCTCTCAAGGTCGGCTCTTTTGAAGAGGGGCTGATTTTGGCTGTCAAATAAGGTCTCGATGGCACCAGCAGGTACGGCATTAAACAGAGTAATTTGATAAGACATGTTATCTTACTGTTTTAGGTTCCCTTAAAAGCGCCAGCCGGACAGAGCAACTCTATGTTTTTGTGGCTCGATCAAGCTACAAAAATAGGCAGATTTTTCCCGCCTCCTTGCATACATGACCGGGGTGTTTTGAACGCACCCCCCTGATATCACGGCGAGGTGTGGTTTTTTGTTGCGTGGTGGTCGCTCACTTCAAAATCTTCCAGGTTCGAGGGTGTTCAAGTCTGATTCAAAGGTAAGCGTTCTTGTACTTTTTCAACTCGGTCTTGATATTCTCCCAATCGGAGATCATGTTCGTCTCTTCGTCGATCAATTTCATGTCCGCTCGGATATTGGGATACCACATGAACAACTGCTTTTCCTGCCTCCTCAAATTTTTGGGCAAGGCGGTATACGACTGCGTGAATAGCCACAAGCTGTGCTTCTTGTGTCTACCACTGATGGCGAGCTCGAGCACGGGTTGTCGACGCTTGTCCAGAGTCTCGTCGGCGATCATGTCATCCACGATAAACAACGTCTCTTCGCCCGCTAAGAGTGATGACAGTTTTTGGATCCAGTCGAACAGTTGATCCTTGGGGTCTATCAGGAACACGTAGTCATCTTTCCAGAGCGAGGATCTCTCGAGGTAGGTCTTATTCTACTGTATTGTAGGGCAGAGAATGACAATGTTGTTGAAATGGTGCTTGTACTCGTTCTCAAGGAGGTCCAGGACTCGCTGGGTCTTACCGCAACTTGTCGGTCCTGTAAAGATCGCTGTATGAGGGTCTGTCACAATGTCAAGAGTCATTTATTCTGAGGCTTTTATGTATACCCCGGGGCATACATAATCTCACTCTTGTGCAGCCGCAGGGTGATCAAGGGTACCATCTATTGTTACGAAGATATCAGGGCTATTTTGACCTGACCGGGTGTATGTACTACATACACCCGGTCCACTTATTTTGGCTTTGGGACTATCGATGCAGGGATCAATCCTTTGGATACAGCCATCTCTCTTGAGGCTCTTCCCGCGGAGAAGTACACTACCACCTTGAGGGCATCGCTCGTGTCCATCTTGGTGGAGGGGCTCGTAATGCCTAGAAACTTCTTCCCGACCATAGCATAGGCAAAAGTGAACGAAAGGTCCACGACCGTTTCGTAGAGCATGTCGATAATCTCCTTCTCTTTCGGTGTCACGTTTGAACTCATGGTTTATTATAAGCTTATCTCATCTTGAAAATGTCAATGTCGTGGTGAGGTGTGGGCTGAGGCGCACGTACTCCTATGGAGCCGGAACTCCGTTCCGCGTTGCTTTTGCAGTAGCTGCTAGGCCATGGCTCTGGGGCTTCAGCAGGCTGCGGAGCCGGCTGTTTACGGAAAATATAGAATCCAACTCCTGCACAGGCGAGTATGACAGCGAGACCTCCAGCGCTATAGATGTATATAGTGCCTGACTGCACAGTGGCTCCAGAAGAGGTTTTGACTGTAGATTCTACAGTACCCTCTTGTTGCTTCAGATCTGCCTTCCTCTGCTTCATATGTGCCGCCAACTTGTGTCCATGGGCCACACGCCCCGGATGCTTTACTTGTTTTGTAGTGACTCTCTCTTCTTGTTTCTGATCTTCAATCATTTCTTATAAGTCTGAGACTACAAAAAGCACTTCCCCCTAGATGGCTCTCAAACCGCATCTGCCAGACGTTTTTATCGCGTTCTTATATGGTTTCATCTCTAAAATACATACGTGAGGTGGGAAGCGATCCGCTGCCGGAGTCAAAATTTCTGGACCATGTATGGTATAGTCTCCAGTGATACTACACCAATCGGTATACCGTAGAGTACAGGGGTTGAATGCAGCTAATTTATCATATATTTCACGATTGTTCCTGCATATCTTTGATAGAATGTTTCCCATCTTTATCTTGCTGTTCATCCTCCTGCTCTTCACCCACCTTGAACACTGATAGTTGACAGTGATTGACAGTGTGAGCGGCTACCAACAGCGGTGCCAAAAACTTCCCAAAGGCGTAGTACACGAGGACCCCCAAGCCTGCCATGGAGTCCTTGATGATAAGGTCCTCTTCGATGTCAGATCTCAGGCACTCTGGCGCTGTCGAGCTTCACCACACGCCCTACGGCTTTGGTGTTCACCTTTCTCCTGGAGTTCACGTTCAACGTACTCATTGTGGATCTTCTCGAGCACCTCTGGTGAAGCATTGTCAACAAAGCCTTCGGTACATTTTTTCGGTAAGAGATGCTTTTGCCCTCGACGTATGGCATCTTTCAAAGCCTGACGCTTGTCGATAGGTTTGTCGCGTTGCTCTGGCGCTCCCGCTGGTGTGTCGACACCATAAAATATCTCTGCAATATCTGCAACCATGTTTATTAAACGACGGTATCTAAAGAAGATGAGTATGATCAAGACATACGGTAGGAGCAAGGCTAGACATAGTACACATTGCATTTGTTTAATGTGCTGGATCACAACACTAAATCACATTCTACATGGAGATATGACGACTGCCTTTCGTTTGGTTATCCGCGACCCACAGGGGCTGCATGTTGGTATAGTGGAGCCTCGCAATTTGCACCTCTTCGCTGGGGTATTCTCCGTTCTCTCTGTATTTTAGCGGCACCTGGTGATCAAACTGCCACTGCCCTCGGTTCCCCCAGTTCATACCATCTCTGAATTGGGCCTGGATGTGCTTCATGAATGTAACAATATCACACCCCAGGTACTCGGTAGAGGCAATCTCCGTATCATACCTTAGAGCAGCGTGAATCCTGTTCATAATTATCATATACTGATAGGTAGGGCGATCGTATGTTGGGCATTGGCGCCATCGTTTTTGATGTGGGAATTTGGTACGTTCCACCCACGCCTTGCTGGCATCTAAGCATTTGATGCACTGTTTTGTTCGTTGACCATTTTTCATCACCTTGAAGGAATCTGTCGAACTGATCCTTTTACAATGTGTGCATTTCTTAACCTCCTCCATATTGTTTTTGTTTTGTAAAGTAGTACCTTTACAAAACTCTGGACTGGGGAAACCTCACTATTTACAACACAAGCGGAGATGTATGTACCCCATCGTCATGTACAACTCGCTTATCGTAGAAAGCCGAGAGTCCCAGCTTGTTTTGCTCGTACGTCACCATCCCCTGGTTGCGCACCCTGAAACCTACATTTTTAGCAGTGTCTAGGGCACCATTTAACGTGCCCATGTACCTAGACCACGTCACCGCATTCTGCCTCTTTGACATCCCTTTACAGGAAAACTTTGTACCTTCTTGACCCTCGATAAAGTAGCACTTGGCTGTCAAGGCAATCATCCTAGACTCGATGAATTCAGGTTTGAACAACCCTCCCGTTCGACTCCAGTGCTTGTCGGTGACAAGCCAGTGTTTCACGTCCTCGTCGTACTGCTCGAGGGATTCAGGGCGAACGACATCTCGCAGCTCTTCTCCAGAGATGGCAAAATACGCCGAGTCCGTATCCATGTACACATACTCAAAGTCGCGTCGGTCTACGTACCTGTCCAGGAAATCGTAGTAGAACTCGAGCATGCGCAGCTTGGCTAGCTGGTAGACGGCAATACCGCACTGATAAGCGCGATCGATGCTGACCCCGTGCCTACCTTTTCGGACTTCGTACGCATCTCCTATCTCTTCAAGGTCTACAAGGTACGGGGATCTCATAGCTGCATCGACCTCTTTCTCATCTCTGGTGAAGCTAGTATTGGCATGCCTTGCCAGGTCCTCGATCATCTTCCCATAGAATGAGTTCCCCTTCAACTTGGCACTATCTCCCGCGATGCGCTTGTCGGGGTCTTTATCAGCTTGTCGTCGCGCATCGGCAATCTCCTCGGGGAAACACGCGAAGGGCTTACCTCGCGAGTACTTGAGGAACTGGTAAAAAGCGGTGACTTTTAGCCCGTGCTCAAGGTACCATTTTAGCACGGGTGTATACAACAGGATCTTTTCAGCTTTCATCACCCCCAAGAGCTTTTTGGTTCCGGGAACACGTTTGCGCCCCGTCTTGGTTAAGTACTCGTGCATGTGCTCAGGGATTTGGGTGTCAGGTATCTCCTTGACTACAAATAGCGGGGACATATCGCTAAACTTGTCGTACAGCTCTGGGGGCACTTCTATATCGACTTGCGCAAAGCCGAAGAGTGAGCCGTCTAGAACGCCCCGTATTAGATCCTCGAAATTGGCTGTCGGTTCACCAATCTTGATAAGCTTTTCCTTCCCACAGGGAAAGTCTTGCAGCAGGGTACTCGGGTAGAGCATGTTGGCGTCGTAGCCGAGAACGGTCCTGCATTCGCGGGGTTCGCTGTATACGTGAGATCTGATGCCTGTCAGACCCCTCTCGTGGTACCTGCAAAAGACGATAGCTGGGCCACCGACCATCCCGGTCCTCAAGAGCTCGTAGGCCTCGTTTCTCGTGCACTCGCTGCAGGTTTTTTGGGCTTCGCTGCAGGCCTTGCACCGGGTTTTGCAGCATTTGTCTGTACACTTGTGCTTGCAGGGCTCCCCCGGTGTGTAGAGTTCTAACTCGGGGTGTAAACGTAGGGAATTGTTCAAGACATAGCGCATCGACACACCTGGAATGCTAACAGCATCCTTCAAAATGTCAATCTCATCCTCGTAGTACTGCAGCCTCGTCTTGTTGACGGCTTCAACGAAGGGTACCACATCGGTCAAGTTGTACTCACGCAGCCAGTCCTTCATAGTGACGCAGCCTCGCTTGTAAAACTCTCCGCGGAACTGCTCGTACTCCTCGGGTGAGAGCGTGTTTTCGCCAACAAGACTACTGTAGAAGTCCTCGTGCTCGAGGGGGCCGGCATGGTTCAGCTTGTTGTAGCTCGACAGCCATTCGTAAGGGAACACGAGCTTTTCGAGCCCACATTCCAGAGACTTGCACCAGCCGGCGTAGCTCATCCCAGGGGCGAGGAAGTTTTTGATGTCGAGGAATTTGAATCTCGAGGTCGTGAGGAACATGTAGTCGTTGTCCTTCTTTGCCACTTTGATTTTCTCGTCGTTTTCGGTAATTCGCTCCACAAAGTAGGTTGATGTCGTACTTTCCGCTGTTAAAGCCGATCACCGCCACTTGGTTCACCCACTCGTTCCAAGCTTCTTGCTTCTTATCAGGGAGCATGTCAAAGTCCTCGGGCCTCGGTACACACCTCTCGACTTCTTCAACAATGAGGGCTTGCCTTTTCCCTAGCTCCTCAACGAACCGCTTAACCAAGACCTTGGGATCCTCGTGCAAGATGAACGTTGGATCGTCACTCAAACTATCGTGAATGGCCACACTTACTGGGATATGCTCCGAGAGGTATGTTAGATCGGATGTTTGCCGCTGGTGTAAATTTGCTAGGAGGGCTTCAAAGTCAAACACGATGAAGTGGGGGTAGGGTCGAATTTCTTTCTTGAAGTACCCCCTGGTTTTTGGAGGGCTCTCGCACTCCCAGATGCTGACGAGGTTATAGCCCAGTTTTTGGATGTGGTCCTCCTTGAACGTGGTGACAACGTACCGATTTTTGTCCGCGTTGGTTCTTTTTGGTTGACATGGGCATCCATGCCACTTGCAGCCGTGATATTTGTAGACTGTTTTGGTTTGGGGCTCATAGCCGTCTACTTTGTAGACCTCCTTCTCACCATCACGTATAACACGTTCTCCCCCATGCCCGCAGAGTGCGTGATGTATGTGGCTTCCCGTCTGCTCCGACATTGCCTCTAGCCATTGACACGCCGCGTAACTGAAGCCATCTTCGTCGTAAAAGACCTTCTCGGACTTGCACGGCATGCGCTTGACCTTCTCGCCTTTGCAAATGATCGTCGTCTTGACGCCCTCGCACTCGTTCTTTTTATGCCGCGTGAGGTGGCATGCTTGTGTGAAGATCTGACCGCAAGCCTCGCGTTCCCAGCTCTTAGTCAAAACATCCATCTTCTTGATGTAGAAACAGTGTCCATCCAGCATGCCGAGGTTGATCGTGTCTAACCCCTCCTTGTACTGATTCTGACCGTAAACGAGCCGCCATGGTGCCTTGTCTGAGTTCGTCTTGGGTTCAAAGACTCTGATGTTGATCTCGAAGTGTTTGGCGATACCCTCAAAGTCCACCAGCTTCGTGGCACGTATATCTTGCCGCTTTAACTGGGGTCCTCGTAGTACTCGCGTGCTAGTTTGAGTGCTGGCCTTGTTAGGAACTTTTCACGCTGCTTTCGCTCTTCCCGATAGTGCACCGTGAGGCATCTCCAGAAGCACAGGTTGTCCGTTCTTTCATCGTCTTTGTCAAAGCTGTAGATACACCTTTTACCTCCCAGCCAATCTGGAAGAGGGCCGCATCCGAGTAGAGGCTCCCTCGTAGAGATGATCTTGACCCGCACGTGCTTAAAGACTATCTTACCCTCGTACGCTCCCGGGGTTTCGATGGTTCTGTCGGGTGGTAGGTAGGCCTTAGTCCAGAACTCTGTATCCTCCAGATCGAGCCGCTTCATCTCGCATTCTTCCATAAAGGCTTCGATTTCCGCCATGCTCGATAGTGACTTGGAGCTCTTGCTCTTGTGGTAGGCCGACACGTCACCACCGCCTCGGTAGATGTCACAGCTGAAACTGTAGACTACCTTGACGCGCATGTCTACGTGAGGCGTGATTTTTCGCATGATAGCCTCTGTCAGTGGTTGGTTGAGGTTCCGACTGATAGCCTTGTGATAGAGCGTTCGCTTCCAGTGCGGGAGGTCTTGGGTTCAAACCCCGGCCGAGTCATGCCAGAGACTATAAAAGTGTGAATCTATCCTTTCTGCTTAGCGTTCAGCATGAGAATAGGATTGATATCTTAGGCGGTTGTCTAGTTGAGCGATTGCTGTGCTTGCACGACTTTCGTAGCTCAAATGGGAGCTATAAATGCGCTAGGACCCCCTTCGCAGGACCCTCGTTGATAGCAGTACCAATAGGGAACTGAAGAGGCTATCCTGGGTAAATAATTTCAATAATAATAATAATAATTCTTGTTGAACTGCTACGTCTTGATGCGGTTTCCGTCTTCCAACATTTGCGTGTCATTCTCGTCAAATATGTGCTCCTTCTCCTTCTCCCCTCCGAACATGTGTTTGAGGTCGGCGATTCCCTGATATTCGTCTTCGATGGTGATCTGTTGGACCTCGTCGTGGAGCGTTGTCGCTCCTGATATTTGTTCCTTCGCCTTGTTATAGTGGAAAGTAACGGTATCCCGCACGCTCCGTACTCTATCGGAAAGAGCGTCGCGAGTTGCTGCTACTGGTGCCGACACGGTGTCGTATAGTTTTCTGATAGCGTTCCTGAACCAACTCATCTTTATTATGGGTAGCTTTCAACTTCAAATAGCGCTGTCAGGTTTGAGTAAGGGATACCATTACTCAACTGCGCATGCTCGAAGTTTTGTTGATGTTAGCATTATCGCTATCGGCGTGTGCGCATGCGCTAGAATTATCGGTTTCGGATTGGTTTCGGATTTAGTTTCGGATGCCGTCGGGTTTACCGATTTTGGGAGGGGTGGAGGAAGGCATGGGGGTGGAGCGTTTTTAGCGGGGGTTTGACAGCGAAAAGGTCGAAACCTACTTAAATTCATCCCCTCCTACTACTGTGGTACCTAATTGAACTGATTTTGGACTTTGACATGATAAAAGCAAAAAATGAGACAATTGGTGTGCAAGAAATAACATTTTTCTTAATTTGACATGATTGCTGGAACTCAGCAAATTCACTGGGCTCTGTGGTAGCGCTTTATTTAAAAATTTAGATAAATAAGTCATTTTTCACTGTGACACCAATCCTAACCGTTGGGGCGCGCTGAAGAAATAGAGACAGTTTCAAAAACTACATTTTATTGAATTTCTAACGGTATCAGTCCGTTTGAATTAAAACGTTTGCGTCACATATTCGTACCAACATGTATTTAGCGATATTTTTCCGATATTACTAGGTTGCATCGCTTTTAAAAGTGAAACGATTGACTGTGGTGTCTAATTGAACTGATTTTGGACTTTGACCTTATAAATGTGATAAATGAGAAAATTGGACTGCAAGAAATAACATTCTTCTTAATTTGACATGATTGCTGGAACTCAGCAATTTTACTGGACGCTCTGTTAGCTCTCTATTGAAATATTTAGATCAAGAAGTCATTTTTTACAGTGGGACCAATCCAAGCCGTTAGCGCGCGCTGAAGAGAGAGAGACAGTTTCAAAAACTAACATTTTATTGACTTTCTAACGGTATCAGTCCGTTTGAGTTACAACGTTTGCGTCACATATTCGTACCAACATGTATTTAGCGATATTTTTCCGATATTTCTAGGTTGCATCGCTTTTAACAGTGAAACGATTGACCGTGGGACCTAATTGAACTGATTTTGGACTTTGACATGATAAAAGCTACAAATGGGACAATTGGACCCCAAGAAATAACATTCTTCTTAATTGGACATGATTGCTGGAACTCAGCAATTTCACTGCGCACTGTGGTCACGCTTTATTTAAAAATTTAGATAAATAAGTCAATTTCTACTGTGGGACCAATCCTAGCCGTTAGCGCGCGCTGAAGAAATAGAGACAGTTTGAAAAACTACATCTCATTGACTTTTCAACAGTATCAGTCCGTTTGAGTTACAACGGTTGCGTCACATATTCGTACCAACATGTATTTAGCGATATTTTTCCGATATTACTAGGTAGCATCGCTTTTAAAAGTGAAACTATTGACCGTGGGACCTAATTGAACTGATTTTGGACTTTGACCCCATAAATGTGATAAATCAGACAATTGGATTCCAAGAATTAACATTCTTCTGACTTTGGCATGAATTCTGGAACTCCGTAGTTACACTGGACGCTCCGTTAGCGCTTTATTTAAAAATTTAGATACTTAACCCTATTCGGTCCGGGGTTTTTCGAACATATTATGACCGGGGGGGGGCGGAATCCGCCCCCCCTCAATAACTTTTCATAGGGTTGTGCAAATTGAATCAAACTTGGCACACTTATAGTACGTCATAAAAGGAACAAAATGGCAGCAATAAATTTTTGCTTGCGTCAGCACATTTTCTGTGACGTCATCAGAAGCTTCAAATTTGTTAAAAATGACACTATCTGCTTAAAATTTAATTACTTTTGTTCCAGATCGAATTTTTGCATTCTGTTTGAAGTTTCTGAAAGCTAAATAAAAGTTATTTAACATATTTTCCGGTTTTTACGTGTATCGCATAAAAAATTGCCAAAAGTTGCCCGAAAATCCGGTTTTTTCCGATTTTCGGGTAAAATCCGACAAAATCGGGAAATCGGATTAATCACGTGTCCAAATTATGCAAAATGATTCTTCTCAATAAAGCAAAGTTGTGTTGCAAGTTTCAAGTTCTAAGGATAATCCTAACAGGAGTTATTAAATTTTACCCATTATAAGGATTTCATAGAGATTTTTAGGGGTAGTTTCGAGTAATGGCCAATATCAAAGCCTCTGAAAGGTATGGGACCTAAAAATTTGGCATGCAGGTGTCTAATAGATAAATATTGAAAGTCAATAAGTTTCATAGCCATATAACATAGCAATAAGGAGTTATTTATAAAAAACCGTCAGGGGGGGCGGAATCCGCCCCCCCCCGGACCGAATAGGGTTAAGTCATTTTTTACTGTGGGACCAATCCTAACCGTTAGCCCGCGATGAAGAAATACGGACAGTTTCAAAAACTACATTTTATTGACTTTCTAACGGTATCAGTCTGTTTGAGTTACAACGTTTGCGTCACATATTCGTACCGACATGTATTTAGCGATAGTTTTCCGATATTCCTAGGTTGCATCGCTTTTAACAGTGAAACGATTGACCGTGGGACCTAATTAAACAGATTTTGGACTTTGACCTTATAAATTTGATAAATGAGACAATTGGACTCCAAGAATTTACAGTTTTCTAAATTTGACATGATTGCTTGAACTCGTAGCATCATGTATTTAGCGATATTTTCCGATATAACTAGGTTGCATCGCTTTTAACAGTGAAACGATTGACCGTGGGATCTAATTGAACTGATTTTGGACTTTGTCATGATAAAAGCGACAAATGAGACAATTGGACTTCAAGAAAGAACATTCTTCTTAATTTTACATGATTGCTGGAACTCATCAATTTCACTGGGCGCTGTGGTAGCGCCTTATTTAAAAATCTAGATAAATAAGTCATTTTTTACTGTGGAACCAATCCTAACCGTTAGCGCGCTGAGGAAATAGAGACAGTTTCAAAAACTACATTGTATTGACTTTCTAACGGTATCAGTCCATTTGAGTTACAACGTTTGCGTCACATATTCGTACCAACATGTATTTAGCGATATTTTTCCGATATTACTAGGTTGCATCGCTTTTAAAGGTGAAACGATTAACCGTGGTATCTAATTGAACTGATTATTGACTTTGACCTTATAAATGTGATAAATGAGACAAATGGACTCCAAGAATTAACATTCTTCTGACTTTGGTATGACTGCTGGAACTCTGCAATTACCCTGGACGCTCTGTTAGCTCTTTATTTAAATATTTAGTTCGATAAGTCATTTTTTACAGTGGGACCAATCCAAACCGTTACGCGCCCAGAAGAAATAGAGACAGTTTCAAAAACTACATTTCTTTGAATTTCTAACGGTATCAGTCCGTTTGACTTACAACGGTTCAGTCACATATTCGTAGCAACATGTATTTAGCGATATTTTTCCGATATTACTAGGTTGCATCGCTTTTAACAGTGAAACGATTGACCGTGGGACCTAATTGAACTGATTTTTTATTTTGACCTAATAAATTTGATAAACGAGACAATTGGACTCCTTGAATTAACAATTTTTCTAAATTTGACATGATTGCTTGAACTCGTACCAACATGTATTTAACGATGTTTTCCGATATTACTAGGTTGCATCGATTTTAACAGTGAAACGATTGACCGTGGGACCTAATTGAACTGATTTTGGACTTTGACATGATAAAAGCGACAAATGAGACAATTGGACTGCAAGAAATAACATTCTTCTTAATTTGACTTAGACCTTATAAATGTGATAAATGAGACAAATGGACCCCAAGAATTAACTTTCTTCTCACTTTGGTATGACTGCTGGAACTCCGCAGTTGCACTGGACGCTCTGTTAGCTCTTTATTTAAATATTTAGTTCGATAAGTCATTTTTTACAGTGGGACCAATCCAAGCCGTTAGCGCGCACTGAAGAAATAGAGGCAGTTTCAAAAACTACATTTCATTGACTTTCTAACGGTATCAATCCGTTTGAGTTGCAACGGTTCCGTCACATATTCGTAGCAACATGTATTTAGCGATATTTTTCCGATATTACTAGGTTGCATCGTTCTTAACAGTGAAACGATTGACCGTGGGACCTAATTGAACTGATTTTGGACTTTGACCTTATAAATTTGATACATGAGACAAAAGGACTCCAAGAATTAACAGTTTTCTAAATTTGACATGATTGCTTGAACTCGTAGCATCATGTATTTAGCGATATTTTCCGATATAACTAGGTTGCATCGTTTTTAACAGTGAAACGATTGACCGTGGGACCTAATTGAACTGATTTTGGACATTGACCTTATAAATTTGATAAATGAGACCATGGGACTCCAAGAATTAACAGTTTTCTAAATTTGACATGATTGCTTGAACTCGTACCAACATGTATTTAGAGATAATTTCAGATATTACTAGGCTGCATCGCTTTTACCAGTGAAACGATTGACCGTGGGTTCTAATTGAACTGATTTTGGACTTTGACTTGACAAAAGCGACCAATGAGACAATTGGATTGCAAGAAAAAACTTTCTTCTTAATTTGACATGATTGGTGGAACTCAGCAATTTCACTGGTCACTGTGGTAGCGCTTTATTTAAAAATTTAGATAAATAAGTCATTTTTTACTGTGGGACCAATCCTAACCGTCAGCGCGCGCTGAAGAAATAGAGACAGTTTTAAAAACTACATTGTATTGACTTTCTAACGGTATTAGTCCGTTTGAGTTACAACGTTTGCGTCACATATTCGTACCAACATGTATTTAGCGATAATTTTCCGATATTACTAGATAGCATCGCTTTTAAAAGTGAAACTATTGACCGTGGGACCTAATTGAACTGATTTTGGACTTTGACCCCATAAATGTGATAAATCAGACAATTGGATTCCAAGAATTAACATTCTTCTGACATTGGCATGAATTCTGAAACTCCGTAGTTACACTGGACGCTCTGTTAGCGCTTTATTTAAAAATTTAGATATTTAAGTCATTTTTTACGGTGGGACCAATCCTAACCGTTAGCCCGCGAGGAAGAAATACGGACAGTTTCAAAAACTACATTTTATTGACTTTCTAACGGTATCAGTCTGTTTGAGTTACAACGTTTGCGTCACATATTCGTACCAACATGTGTTTAGCAATATTTTTCCGATCTTCCTAGGTTGCATCGCTTTCAAAAGTGAAACGATTGACCGTGGAATCTAATTGAACTCATTTTAGACTTTGACCTTATAAATGTGATAAATGAGACAAATGGACTACAAGAATTAACATTCTTCTCACTTTGGTATGACTGCTGGAACTCCGCAGTTACACTGGACGCTCTGTTAGCGCTTTATTTTAAAATTTAGATATTTAAGTCATTTTTTACTGTGGGACCAATCCTAACCGTTAGCGCGCTGAAGAAATAGGGACAGTTTCAAAAATTACATTTCATTGACTTTCTAACGGTCACATATTTGTAGCAACATGTATTTAGCCATATTTTTCCGATATTACTAGGTTGCATCGTTTTTAACAGTGAAACGATTGACCGTGGGACCTAATTGAACTGATTTTTTATTTTGACCTAATAAATTTGATAAACGAGACAATTGGACTCCATGAATTAACAATTTTTCTAAATTTGACATGATTGCTTGAACTCGTACCAACATGTATTTAACGATATTTAACGATATTACTAGGTTGCATCGATTTTAACAGTGAAACGATTGACCGTGGGACCTAATTGAACTGATTTTGGACTTTGACATGATAAAAGCGACAAATGAGACAATTGGACTGCAAGAAATAACATTCTTCTTAATTTGACTTAGACCTTATAAATGTGATAAATGAGACAAATGGACTCCAAGAATTAACATTTTTCTCACTTTGGTATGACTGCTGGAACTCCGCAGTTGCACTGGACGCTCTGTTAGCTCTTTATTTAAATATTTAGTTCGATAAGTCATTTTTTACAGTGGGACCAATCCAAGCCGTTAGCGGGCACTGAAGAAATAGTGACAGTTTCAAAAACTACATTTCATTGACTTTCTAACGGTATCAATCCGTTTGAGTTGCAACGGTTCCGTCACATATCCGTAGCAACATGTATTTAGCGATATTTTTCCGATATTACTAGGTTGCATCGTTCTTAACAGTAAAACGATTGACCGTGGCACCTAATTGAACTGATTTTGGACTTTGACCTTATAAATTTGATAAATGAGACAAAAGGACTCCAAGAATTAACAGTTTTCTAAATTTGACATGATTGCTTGAACTCGTAGCATCATGTATTTAGCGATATTTTTCCGATATTACTAGGTTGCATCGTTCTTAACAGTGAAACGATTGACCGTGGCACCTAATTGAACTTATTTTGGACTTTGACCTTATAAATTTGATAAATGAGACAAAAGGACTCCAAGAAATAACAGTTTTCTAAATTTGACATGATTGCTTGAACTCGTAGCATCATGTATTTAGCGATATTTTCCGATATAACTAGGTTGCATCGTTCTTAACAATGAAACGATTGACCGTGGGACCTAATTGAACTGATTTTGGACATTGACCTTATAAATTTGAAAAATGAGACAATGGGACTCCAAGAATTAACAGTTTTCTAAATTTGACATGATTGCTTGAACTCGTACCAACATGTATTTAGAGATAATTTCAGATATTACTAGGTTGCATCGCTTTTACCAGTGAAACGATTGACCGTGGGTTCTAATTGAACTGATTTTGGACTTTGACTTGACAAAAGCGACCAATGAGACAATTGGATTGCAAGAAAAAACTTTCTTCTTAATTTGACATGATTGGTGGAACTCAGCAATTTCACTGGTCACTGTGGTAGCGCTTTATTTAAAAATTTAGATATTTAAGTCATTTTTTACTGTGGGACCAATCCTAACCGTTAGCCCGCGATGAAGAAATAGAGACAGTTTCAAAAACTACATTGTATTGACTTTCTAACGGTATTAGTCCGTTTGAGTTACAACGTTTGCGTCACATATTCGTACCAACATGTATTTAGCGATATATTTCCGACATTACTAGGTTGCATCGCTTTTAAAACTGAAACGATTGACCGTGGAATCTAATTGAACTCATTTTGGACTTTGACCTTATAAATGTGATAAATAAGACAAATTGACTCCAAGAATTAACATTCTTCTCATTTTGGTATGACTGCTGGAACACCGCAGTTAAATTGGACGCTCTGTTAGCTCTTTAATTAAATATTTATTTCGATAAGTCATTTTTTACAGTGGGACCAATCCAAACCGTTAGCGCGGGTTGAAGAAATAAAGACAGTTTCATAAACCTCATTTCATTGACTTTCTAACGGTATCACTCCGTTTGAGTTACAGCAGTTGTGTCACATATTTGTACCAACGTGTATTTAGCGATATTTTTCCGATATTACTAGGTTGCATTGGTTTTAACTGTGAAACGATTGACCGTGGGACTTAATTGAACTGATTTTGGACTTTGACATGATAAATGCGAAAAATGAGACAATTGGACTGCAAGAAATAACATGCTTCTTAATTTGACATGATTGCTGGAACTCAGCAATTTTACTGGGCGCTGTGGTAGTACTTTATTTAAATATTTAGATAAATAAGTCATTTTTTACTGTGGGACCAATCCTAGCCGTTAGCGCGCGGTGAAGAAATAGAGTCAATTTCAAAAACTACATTTTATTGGTTCTCAAACGGGATCAGTCCGTTTGAGTTACAACGTTTGCGTCACATATTTGTACCAACATGTATTTAGCGATATTTTTCCGATATTACAAGGTTGCATCGCTTTTAACAGTGGAACGATTGACCGTGGGACCTAATTGAACTGATTTTGGACTTGTACCTTATAAATTTGATAAATGAGACAATTGGACTCTATGAATTAACAGTTTTCTAAATTTGACATGACTGCTTGAACTCGTACCAACATGTATTCAGCGATATTTTCCGATATTACTAGGTTGCATCGCTTTTAACAGTGAAACGATTGACCGTGGGACCTAATTGAACTGCTTTTGGACTTTGACTTGATAAAAGCCACAAATGAGACAATTGGATTGCAAGAAATAACATTCTTCTTAATTTGACATGATTGCTGGAACTCAGCAATTTCACTGGTCACTGTGTTAGCACTTTATTTAAAAATTTAGATAAATAAGTCATTTTTTACTGTGGGACCAATCCTAGCCGTTAGCGCGCGCTGAGGAAATAGAGACAGTTTCAAAAACTACATTGTATTGACTTTCTAACGGTATCAGTCCGTTTGAGTTATAACGTTTGCGTCACATATTCGTACCAACATGTATTTAGCGATATTTTTCCGATATTACTAGGTTGCATCGCTTTAAAAATGTGAAACGATTGACCGAGGTATCTAATTGAACTGATTTTTGACTTTGACCTTATAAATGTGATAAATGAGACAAATGGACTCCAAGAATTAACATTCTTCTGACTTTGGTATGACTGCGGGAACTCTGCAATTACCCTGGACGCTCTGTTAGCTCTTTATTTATATATTTAGTTCGATAAGTCATTTTTTACAGTGGGACCAATCCTAACCGTTACGCGCCCAGAAGAAATAGAGACAGTTTCAAAAACTACATTTCATTGACTTTCTAACGCTATCAATCCGTTTGAGTTGCAACGGTTCCGTCACATATTCGTAGCAACATGTATTTAGCGATATTTTTCCGATATTACTAGGTTGCATCGTTCTTAACAGTGAAACGATTGACCGTGGGACCTAATTGAACTGATTTTGGACTTTGACCTTATAAATTTGATAAATGAGACAAAAGGACTCCAAGAATTAACAGTTTTCTGAATTTGACATGATTGCTTGAACTCGTAGCATCATGTATTTAGCGATTTTTTCCGATATAACTAGGTTGCATCGTTTTTAACAGTGAAACGATTGACCGTGGGACCTAATTGAACTGATTTTGGACATTGACCTTATAAATTTGAAAAATGAGACAATGGGACTCCAAGAATTAACAGTTTTCTAAATTTGACATGATTGCTTGAACTCGTACCAACATGTATTTAGAGATATTTTCAGATATTACTAGGTTGCATCGCTTTTACCAGTGAAACCATTGACCGTGGGTTCTAATTGAACTGATTTTGGACTTTGACTTGACAAAAGCGACCAATGAGACACTTGGATTGCAATAAAAAACTTTCTTCTTAATTTGACATGATTGGTGGAACTCAGCAATTTCACTGGTCACTGTGGTAGCGCTTTATTTAAAAATTTAGATATTTAAGTCATTTTTTACTGTGGGACCAATCCTAACCGTTAGCCCCGCGATGAAGAAATAGAGACAGTTTCAAAAAACTACATTGTATTGACTTTCTAACGGTATTAGTCCGTTTGAGTTACAAACGTTTGCGTCACATATTCGTACCAACATGTATTTAGCGATATATTTCCGACATTACTAGGTTGCATCGCTTTTAAAACTGAAACGATTGACCGTGGAATCTAATTGAACTCATTTTGGACTTTCACCTTATAAATGTGATAAATAAGACAAATGGACTCCAAGAATTAACATTCTTCTCATTTTGGTATGACTGCTGGAACTCCGCAGTTAAACTGGACGCTCTGTTAGCTCTTTAATTAAATATTTATTTCGATAAGTCATTTTTTACAGTGGGACCAATCCAAACCGTTAGCGCGGGTTGAAGAAATAAAGACAGTTTCATAAACCTCATTTCATTGACTTTCTAACGGTATCACTCCGTTTGAGTTACAGCAGTTGTGTCACATATTTGTACCAACGTGTATTTAGCGATATTTTTCCGATATTACTAGGTGGCATTGGTTTTAACTGTGAAACGATTGACCGTGGGACTTAATTGAACTGATTTTGGACTTTGACATGATAAATGCGAAAAATGAGACAATTGGACTGCAAGAAATAACATGCTTCTTAATTTGACATGATTGCTGGAACTCAGCAATTTTACTGGGCGCTGTGGTAGTACTTTATTTAAAAATTTAGATAAATAAGTCATTTTTTACTGTGAGACCAATCCAAACCGTTAGCGCGCGCTGAAGAAAAAGAGAAAGTTTCTAAAACCACATTTCATTGACATTCTAACGGTATCAGTCCGTTTGAGTTACCACGTTTGCGTCACATATTCGTACCAACATGTATTTAGCGATATTTTTCCGATATTACTAGGTTGCATCGCTTTTAAAGGTGAAACGATTGACCGTGGAGTTCTAATTGAACTGATTTTTGACTTTGACCATATAAATGTGATAAATGACACAAATGGACTCCAAGAATTAACATTCTTCTGACTTTGGTATGACTGCTGGAACTCTGCAGTTACCCTGGACTCTCTGTTAGCTCTTTATTTAAATATTTAGTTCGATAAGTCATTTTTTACAGTGGGACCAATCCAAGCCGTTAGCGCGCGCAGAAGAGATAGAGACAATTTCAAAAACTACATTTCATTGAATTTCTAACGGTATCAGTCCGTTTGACTTACAACAATTCCGTCACATATTCGTAGCAATATGTACTTAACGATATTTTTCCGATATTACTAGGTTGCATCGCTTTTAACAGTGAAACGATTGACCGTGGGACCTAATTGAATTGATTTTTTACTTTGACCTCATAAATTTGATAAATGAGACAATTGGACTCCAAGAATTAACAGTTTTCTAAACTTGACCTCATTGCTTGAACTTGTACCAACATGTATTTAGCGATATTTTCCGATATTACTAGGTTGCATCTCATTTAACAGTGAAACGATTGAC
This sequence comes from Hydractinia echinata, assembly GCA_030067915.1. NCBI lineage: Eukaryota > Metazoa > Cnidaria > Hydrozoa > Anthoathecata > Hydractiniidae > Hydractinia > Hydractinia echinata. The sequence continues at coordinate 45,487 of JASGCC010000461.1, read as the reverse complement.
CGTGGGACCTAATTGAATTGATTTTTTACTTTGACATGATAAAAGCAACAAATGAGACAATTGGACTGCAAGAAATAACATTCTTCTTAATTTGACTTTGACCTTATAAAAGTGATAAATGAAACAAATGGACTCCAAGAATTAACATTCTTTTCACTTTGGTATGACTGCTGGAACTGCGCAGTTTCACTGGACGCTCTGTTAGCTCTTTATTTAAATATTTAGTTCGATAAGTCATTTTTTACAGTGGGTCCAATCCAAGCCGTTAGCGCGCATTGAAGAAATAGAGACAGTTTCAAAAACTACATTTCATTGACTTTCTAACGGTATCAATCCGTTTGAGTTGCAACGGTTCCGTCACATATTCGTAGCAACATGTATTTAGCGATATTTTTCCGATATTACTAGGTTGCATCGTTTTTAACAGTGAAACGATTGACCGTGGGACCTAATTAAACTTATTTTGGACTTTGACCTTATAAATTTGATAAATGAGACAATTGGACTCCAAGAATTAACAGTTTTCTAAATTTGACATGATTGCCTGAACTCGTAGCATCATGTATTTAGCGATATTTTCCGATATAATTAGGTTAGATTGTTTTTAACAGTGAAACAATTCACAGTGGGACCTAATTGAATTGATTTTGGACTTTGGCCTTATAAATGTGATAAATGAGAAAATTGGATTGCAAGAAAGAACATTCTTCTTAATTTGACATGATTGCTGGAACTCAGCAATTTCACTAGGCGCTGTGGTAGCGCTTACTTTAAAAATTTAGATAATCAGTCATTTTTTAATGTGGAACCAATCCTAACCGTTAGCGCGCGCTGAAGAAATATAGACAGTTTCAAAAACTACATTTTATTGACTTTCTAACAGTATCAGTCCGTTTGAATTACAACGTTTGCGTCACATCTTCGTAACAAGATGTATTTAGCGATATTTTTCCGATATTACTAGGTTGCATCGCTTTTAAAAGTGAAACGATTGACCGTGGGATCTAATTGAACTGATTTTGCACTTTGACCTTATAAATGTGATAAATGAGAAAATTGGATTGCAAGAAAGAACATTCTTCTTAATTTGACATGATTGCTTCAACTCAGCAATTTCACTGGGCGCTGTGGTAGCGCTTTATTTAAAAATTTAGATAAATAATTCATTTTTTACTGTGAGTCCAATCCTAGCCGTTAGCGCGCGCTGAAGAAATAGAGACAGTTTCAAAAACTACATTTCATTGACTTTCTAACGGTATCAGTCCGTTTGAGTTACAACGTTTGCGTCACTTATTCGTACCAACATGTATTTAGCGATATTTTTCCGATATTACTAGGTTGCATCGCTTTTAACAGTGAAACGAATGACTGTGGGACCTAATTGAACTGATTTTGGACTTTGACTTGATAAAAGCGACCAATGAGACAATTGGATTGCAAGAAAACACTTTCTTCTTAATTTGACATGATTGCTGGAACTCAGCAATTTTACTGGGCGCTGTGGTAGTACTTAATTAAAAAATGTAGATAAATAAGTCATTTTTTACTGTGGGTGCAATCCTAGCCGTTAGCGCGCGGTGAAGAAATAGAGACATTTTCAAAAACTACATTTTATTAATTCTCTAACGGTATCAGTCCGTTTGAGTTACAACGTTTTTCGTCACTTATTCGTACCAACATGTATTTAGCGATATTTTTCCGATATTACTAGGTTGCATCGCTTTTAACAGTGAAACGAATGACTGTGGGACCTAATTGAGCTGATTTTGGACTTTGACTTGATAAAATCGACCAATGAGACAATTGGATTGCAAGAAAACACTTTCTTCTTAATTTGACATGATTGCTGGAACTCAGCAATTTTACTGGGCGCTGTGGTAGTACTTAATTAAAAAATGTAGATAAATAAGTCATTTTTTACTGTGGGTGCAATCCTAGCCGTTAGCGCGCGGTGAAGAAATAGAGACATTTTCAAAAACTACATTTTATTAATTCTCTAACGGTATCAGTCCGTTTGAGTTACAACGTTTTTCGTCACATACTCGTACCCACATGTATTTAGCGATATTTTTCCGATATTACAAGGTTGCATCGCTTTTAACAGTGAAACGATTGACCGTGGGACCTAATTGAACTGATTTTGGACTTTGACCGTATAAATTTGATAAATGAGACAATGGGACTCCAAGAATTAACAGTTTTCTAAATTTGACATGATTGCTTGAACTCGTACCAACATGTATTTAGAGATTTTTTCAGATATTACTAGGTAGCATTGCTTTTAGCAGTGAAACGATTGACCGTGGGACCTAATTGAACTGACTTTGGACTTTGACTTGATAAAAGCGACCAATGAGACAATTGGATTGCAAGAAATAACTTTCTTCTTAATTTGACATGATTGGTGGAACTCAGCAATTTCACTGGTCACTGTGGTAGCGCTTTATTTAAAAAGTTAGATAAATAAGTCATTTTTTACTGTGGGACCAATCCTAACCGTTAGTGCGCGCTGAAGAAATAGAGACAGTTTCAAAAACTACATTGTATTGACTTTCTAACGGTATTAGTCCGTTTGAGTTACAACGTTTGCGTCACTTATTCGTACCAACATGTATTTAGCGATATTTTTCCGATATTACTAAGTTGCATCGCTTTTAACAGTGAAACGAATGACTGTGGGACCTAATTGAACTGATTTTGGACTTTGACTTGATAAAAGCGACCAATGAGATAATTGGATTGCAAGAAAACACTTTCTTCTTAATTTGACATGATTGGTGGAACTCAGCAATTTCCCTGGTCACTGTGGTAGCGCTTTATTTAAAAAGTTAGATAAATAAGTCATTTTTCACTGTGGGCCCAATCCAAGCCGTTAGCGCGCACTGAAGAAATAGAGACAGTTTCAAAAACTACATTTCGTTGACTTTCTAACGGTATCAATCCGTTTGAGTTGCAACGGTTCCGTCACATATTCGTAGCAACATGTATTTAGCGATATTTTTCCTATATTACTAGGTTGCATCGTTTTTAACAGTGAAACGATTGACCGTGGGACCTAATTAAACTTATTTTGGACTTTGACCTTATAAATTTGATAAATGAGACAATTGGACTGTAAGAAATAACATTCTTCTTAATTTGACTTTGACCTTATAAATGTGATAAATGAGACAAATGGACTCCAAGAATTAACATTCTTCTCACTTTGGTATGACTGCTCGAACTGCGCAGTTTCACTGGACGCTCTGTTAGCTCTTTATTTAAATATTTAGTTCGATAAGTCATTTTTTACAGTGGGTCCAATCCAAGCCGTTAGCGCGCACTGAGGAAATAGAGACAGTTTCAAAAACTACATTTCATTGACTTTCTAACGGTATCAATCTGTTTGAGTTGCAACGGTTCCGTCACATATTCGTAGTAACATGTATTTAGCGATATTTTTCCGATATTACTAGGTTGCATCGTTTTTAACAGTGAAACGACTCACATTGGGACCTAATTGAACTGATTTTGGACTTTGACCTTATAAATTTGATAAATGAGACAATTGGACTCCAAGAATTACCAGTTTTCTAAATTTGACATGATTGCTTGAACTCGTACCAACATGTATTTAGCGATATTTTCCGATATTACTAGGTTGCATCGCTTTTAACAGTTAAACGATTAATCGTGGGACCTAATTGAACTGATTTTGAACTTTGGCCTTATAAATGTGATAAATGAGAAAATTGAATTGCAAGAAAGAACATTCTTCTTAATTTGACATGATTGCTGGAACTCAGCAATTTCACTGGACGCTGTGGTAGCGCTTACTTTGAAAATTTAGATGATCAGTCATTTTTTAATGTGGAACCAATCCTAACCGTTAGCGCGCGCTGAAGAAATAGAGACAGTTTCAAAAACTACATTTTATTGACTTTCTAACAGTATCAGTCCGTTTGAATTACAACGTTTGCGTCACATATCCGTACCAACATGTATTTAGCGATATTTTTCCGATATTACTAGGTTGCATCGCTTTTAAAAGTGAAACGATTGACCGTGGGATCTAATTGAACTGATTTTAGACTTTGACCTTATAAATGTGATAAATGAGACAAATGAATTCCAAAAATTAACATTCTTCTCATTTTGGTATGACTGCTGGAACTCCGCAGTTACACTGGACGCTCTGTTAGCTCTTTATTTAAATATTTAGTTCGATAAGTCATTTTTTACAGTGGGACCAATCCAAGCCGTTAGAGCGGGCTGAAGAAATAAAGACAGTTTCAAAAACTACATTGTATTGACTTTCTAACGGTATTAGTCCGTTTGATTTACAACGTTTGCGTCACATATTCGTACCAACATGTATTTAGAGATATTTTTCCAATATTACTAGGTTGCATCGCTTTTAAAAGTGAAACGATTCACCGTGGAATCTAATTGTACTGATTTTTTACTTTGACCTTATAAATGTGATAAATGAGAAAAATGGACTCCAAGAATTAACATTCTTCTTACTTTGGTATGACTGCTGGAACTGCGCAGTTACACTGGAGGCTCTGTTAGCTCTTTATTTAAATATTTAGTTCGATAAGTCATTTTTTACAGTGGGACCAATCCAAGCCGTTAGCGCGCGCAGAAGAAATAGAGACAGTTTCAAAAACTATATTTCGTTGAATTTCTAACGGTATCAGTCAATTTGAGTTACAACGTTTGCGTCACTTATTCGTACCAACATGTATTTAGCGATATTCTTCCGATATTACTAGGTTGCATCGCTTTTAACAGTGAAACGATTAACCGTGGGACCTAATTGAACTGATTTTGGACTTTGACCTTATAAATGTGATAAATGAGACAAATGGACTGCAAGAAATAACATTCTTCTTAATTTGACTTTGACCTTATAAATGTGATAAATGAGACAAATGGACTCCAAGAATTAACATTCTTCTCACTTTGGTATGACTGCTGGAACTCCGCAGTTGCACTGGACGCTCTGTTAGCTCTTTATTTCAATATTTAGTTCGATAAGTCATTTTTTACAGTGGGACCAATCCAAGCCGTTTGCTCGCACTGAAGAAATAGAGACAGTTTGAAAAACTGCATTTCATTGACTTTCTAACGGCATCAATCCGTTTGACTTACAACGGTTCCGTCACATATTCGTAGCAACATGTATTTAGCGATAATTTTCCGATATTACTAGGTTGCATCGTTTTTAACAGTGAAACGATTGACCGTGAGACCTAATTGAACTGATTTTGGACTTTGACCTTATAAATTTGATAAATGAGACAATTGTACTCCAAGAATTAACAGTTTTCTAAATTTGACATGATTGCTTGAACTCGTAGCATCATGTATTTAGCTATATTTACCGATATAACTAGGTTGCATCGCTTTTAACAGTGAAACGATTGACCGTGGGACTAAATTGAACTGATTTTGGACTTATGATAAAAGCGACAAATGAGACAATTGGACTGCAAAAAATAACATTCTTCTTAATTTGACATGATTGCTGGAACTCAGCAATTTCACTGGGCGCTGTGGTAGCGCCTTCTTTAAAAATTTAGATAATAAGTCATTTTTACTGTGAAACCAATCCTAACCGTTAGCGCACGCTGAAGAAATAGAGACAGTTTCAAAAACTACATTGTATTGACTTTCTAACGGTATCAGTCCGTTTGAGTTACAACGTTTGCATCACATATTCGTACCAACATGTATTTAGCGATATTTTCCGATATTACTAGGTTGCATCGCTTTTAAAAGTGAAACGATTGACCGTGGAATCTAATTGAACTGATTTTTGACTTTGACCTTATAAATGTGATCAATGAGACAATTGGACTGCAAGAAATAACATTCTTCTTAATTTGACTTTGACCTTATAAATGTGATAAATGAGACAAATTGACTCCAAGAATTAACATTCTTCTCACTTTGGTATGACTGCTCGAACTGCGCAGTTTCACTGGACGCTCTGTTAGCTCTTTATTTAAATATTTAGTTCGATAAGTCATTTTTTACAGTGGGTCCAATCCAAGCTGTTAGCGCGCACTGAGGAAATAGAGACAGTTTCAAAAACTACATTTCATTGACTTTCTAACGGTATCAATCTGTTTGAGTTGCAACGGTTCCGTCACATATTCGTAGCAACATGTATTTAGCGATATTTTTCCGATATTACTAGGTTGCATCGTTTTTAACAGTGAAACGATTGACCGTGGGACCTAATTAAACTTATTTTGGACTTTGACCTTATAAATTTGATAAATGAGACAATTGGACTCCAAGAATTAACAGTTTTCTAAATTGGACATGATTGCTTGAACTCGTAGCATCATGTATTTAGCGATATTTTCCGATATAATTAGGTTGCATCGTTTTTAACAGTGAAACGATTCACAGTGGGACCTAATTGAGCTGATTTTGGACTTTGACCTTATAAATTTGATAAATGAGACAATTGGACTCCAAGAATTAACAGTTTTCTAAATTTGACATGATTGCTTGAACTCGTACCAACATGTATTTAGCGATATTTTCCGATATTACTAGGTTGCATCGCTTTTAACAGTGAAACGATTAACCGTGGGACCTAATTGAACTGATTTTGAACTTTGGCCTTATAATGTGATAAATGAGAAAATTGGATTGCAAGAAAGAACATTTTTCTTCATTTGACATGATTGCTGGAACTCAGCAATTTCACTGGACGCTGTGGTAGCGCTTACTTTGAAATTTAGATGATCAGTCATTTTTTAATGTGGAACCAATCCTAACCGTTAGCGCGCGCTGAAGAACTAGAGACAGTTTCAAAAACTACATTTTATTGACTTTCTAACAGTATCAGTCCGTTTGAATTACAACGTTTGCGTCACATATCCGTACCAACATGTATTTAGCGATATTTTTCCGATATTACTAGGTTGCATCGCTTTTAAAAGTGAAACGATTGACCGTGGGATCTAATTGAACTGATTTTAAACTTTGACCTTATAAATGTGATAAATGAGACAAATGAATTCCAAAAATTAACATTCTTCTCAGTTTGGTATGACTGCTCGAACTCCGCAGTTACACTGGACGCTCTGTTAGCTCTTTATTTAAATATTTAGTTCGATAAGTCATTTTTACAGTGGGACCAATCCAAGCCGTTAGCGCGGGCTGAAGAAATAAAGACAGTTTCAAAAACTACATTGTATTGACTTTCTAACGGTATTAGTCCGTTTGATTTACAACGTTTGCGTCACATATTCGTACCAACATGTATTTAGCGATATTTTTCAATATTACTAGGTTGCATCGCTTTTAACAGTGAAACGAATGACTGTGGGACCTAATTGAACTGATTTTGGACTTTGACTTGATAAAAGCGACCAATGAGACAATTGGATTGCAAGAAAACACTTTCTTCTTAATTTGACATGATTGGTGGAACTCAGCAATTTCACTGGTCACTGTGGTAGCGCTTTATTTAAAAAGTTAGATAAATAAGTCATTTTTTACTGTGGGCCCAATCCTAACCGTTAGCGCGCGCTGAAGAAATAGAGACAGTTTCAAAAACTACATTGTATTGACTTTCTAACGGTATTAGTCCGTTTGCGTTTCAACGTTTGCGTCAGATATTCGTACCAACATGTATTTAGCGATATTTTTCCGATATTACTAGGTTGCATCGCTTTTAAAAGTGAAACGATTGACCGTGGAATCTAATTGAACTGATTTTGGACTTTGACCTTATAAATGTGATCAATGAGACAATTGGACTGCAAGAAATAACATTCTTCTTAATTTGACTTTGACCTTATAAATGTGATAAATGAGACAAATTGACTCCAAGAATTAACATTCTTCTCACTTTGGTATGACTGCTCGAACTGCGCAGTTTCACTGGACGCTCTGTTAGCTCTTTATTTAAATATTTAGTTCGATAAGTCATTTTTTACAGTGGGTCCAATCCAAGCCGTTAGCGCGCACTGAGGAAATAGAGACAGTTTCAAAAACTACATTTCATTGACTTTCTAACGGTATCAATCTGTTTGAGTTGCAACGGTTCCGTCACATATTCGTAGCAACATGTATTTAGCGATATTTTTCCGATATTACTAGGTTGCATCGTTTTTAACAGTGAAACGATTGACCGTGGGACCTAATTGAACTGATTTTGGACTTTGACCTTATAAATTTGATAAATGAGACAATTGGACTCCAAGAATTAACAGTTTTCTAAATTTGACATGATTGCTTGAACTCGTACCAACATGTATTTAGCGATATTTTCCGATATTACTAGGTTGCATCGCTTTTAACAGTGAAACGATTAACCGTGGGACCTAATTGAACTGATTTTGAACTTTGGCCTTATAAATGTGATAAATGAGAAAATTGGATTGCAAGAAAGAACATTTTTCTTCATTTGACATGATTGCTGGAACTCAGCAATTTCACTGGACGCTGTGGTAGCGCTTACTTTGAAAATTTAGATGATCAGTCATTTTTTAATGTGGAACCAATCCTAACCGTTAGCGCGCGCTGAAGAAATAGAGACAGTTTCAAAAACTACATTTTATTGACTTTCTAACAGTATCAGTCCGTTTGAATTACAACGTTTGCGTCACATATCCGTACCAACATGTATTTAGCGATATTTTTCCGATATTACTAGGTTGCATCGCTTTTAAAAGTGAAACGATTGACCGTGGGATCTAATTGAACTGATTTTAAACTTTGACCTTATAAATGTGATAAATGAGACAAATGAATTCCAAAAATTAACATTCTTCTCAGTTTGGTATGACTGCTCGAACTCCGCAGTTACACTGGACGCTCTGTTAGCTCTTTATTTAAATATTTAGTTCGATAAGTCATTTTTTACAGTGGGACCAATCCAAGCCGTTAGCGCGGGCTGAAGAAATAAAGACAGTTTCAAAAACTACATTGTATTGACTTTCTAACGGTATTAGTCCGTTTGATTTACAACGTTTGCGTCACATATTCGTACCAACATGTATTTAGCGATATTTTTCAATATTACTAGGTTGCATCGCTTTTAACAGTGAAACGAATGACTGTGGGACCTAATTGAACTGATTTTGGACTTTGACTTGATAAAAGCGACCAATGAGACAATTGGATTGCAAGAAAACACTTTCTTCTTAATTTGACATGATTGGTGGAACTCAGCAATTTCACTGGTCACTGTGGTAGCGCTTTATTTAAAAAGTTAGATAAATAAGTCATTTTTTACTGTGGGCCCAATCCTAACCGTTAGCGCGCGCTGAAGAAATAGAGACAGTTTCAAAAACTACATTGTATTGACTTTCTAACGGTATTAGTCCGTTTGCGTTTCAACGTTTGCGTCATATATTCGTACCAACATGTATTTAGCGATATTTTTCCGATATTACTAGGTTGCATCGCTTTTAACAGTGAAACGATTAACCGTGGGACCTAATTGAACTGATTTTGGACTTTGACCTTATAAATGTGATAAATGAGACAAATGGACTGCAAGAAATAACATTCTTCTTAATTTGACTTTGACCTTATAAATGTGATAAATGAGACAAATGGACTCCAAGAATTAACATTCTTCTCACTTTGGTATGACTGCTGGAACTCCGCAGTTGCACTGGACGCTCTGTTAGCTCTTTATTTCAATATTTAGTTCCATAAGTCATTTTTTACAGTGGGACCAATCCAAGCCGTTTGCGCGCACTGAAGAAATAGAGACAGTTTGAAAAACTGCATTTCATTGACTTTCTAACGGCATCAATCCGTTTGACTTACAACGGTTCCGTCACATATTCGTAGCAACATGTATTTAGCGATAATTTTCCGATATTACTAGGTTGCATCGTTTTTAACAGTGAAACGATTGACCGTGAGACCTAATTGAACTGATTTTGGACTTTGACCTTATAAATTTGATAAATGAGACAATTGTACTCCAAGAATTAACAGTTTTCTAAATTTGACATGATTGCTTGAACTCGTAGCATCATGTATTTAGCGATATTTCCCGATATAACTAGGTTGCATCGCTTTTAACAGTGAAACGATTGACCGTGGGACTAAATTGAACTGATTTTGGACTTATGATAAAAGCGACAAATGAGACAATTGGACTGCAAAAAATAACATTCTTCTTAATTTGACATGATTGCTGGAACTCAGCAATTTCACTGGGCGCTGTGGTAGCGCCTTCTTTAAAAATTTAGATAATAAGTCATTTTTTACTGTGAAACCAATCCTAACCGTTAGCGCACGCTGAAGAAATAGAGACAGTTTCAAAAACTACATTGTATTGACTTTCTAACGGTATCAGTCCGTTTGAGTTACAACGTTCGCATCACATATTCGTACCAACATGTATTTAGCGATATTTTTCCGATATTACTAGGTTGCATCGTTTTTAACAGTGAAACGATTGACCGTGGGACCTAATTAAACTTATTTTGGTCTTTGACCTTATAAATTTGATAAATGAGACAATTGGACTCCAAGAATTAACAGTTTTCTAAATTGGGCATGATTGCTTGAACTCGTAGCATCATGTATTTAGCGATATTTTCCGATATAATTAGGTTGCATCGTTTTTAACAGTGAAACGATTCACAGTGGGACCTAATTGAACTGATTTTGGACTTTGACCTTATAAATTTGATAAATGAGACAATTGGACTCCAAGAATTAACAGTTTTCTAAATTTGACATGATTGCTTGAACTCGTACCAACATGTATTTAGCGATATTTTCCGATATTACTAGGTTGCATCGCTTTTAACAGTGAAACGATTAACCGTGGGACCTAATTGAACTGATTTTGAACTTTGGCCTTATAAATGTGATAAATGAGAAAATTGGATTGCAAGAAAGAACATTTTTCTTCATTTGACATGATTGCTGGAACTCAGCAATTTCACTGGACGCTGTGGTAGCGCTTACTTTGAAAATTTAGATGATCAGTCATTTTTTAATGTGGAACCAATCCTAACCGTTAGCGCGCGCTGAAGAAATAGAGACAGTTTCAAAAACTACATTTTATTGACTTTCTAACAGTATCAGTCCGTTTGAATTACAACGTTTGCGTCACATATCCGTACCAACATGTATTTAGCGATATTTTTCCGATATTACTAGGTTGCATCGCTTTTAAAAGTGAAACGATTGACCGTGGGATCTAATTGAACTGATTTTAAACTTTGACCTTATAAATGTGATAAATGAGACAAATGAATTCTAAAAATTAACATTCTTCTCAGTTTGGTATGACTGCTCGAACTCCGCAGTTACACTGGACGCTCTGTTAGCTCTTTATTTAAATATTTAGTTCGATAAGTCATTTTTTACAGTGGGACCAATCCAAGCCGTTAGCGCGGGCTGAAGAAATAAAGACAGTTTCAAAAACTACATTGTATTGACTTTCTAACGGTATTAGTCCGTTTGATTTACAACGTTTGCGTCACATATTCGTACCAACATGTATTTAGCGATATTTTTCAATATTACTAGGTTGCATCGCTTTTAACAGTGAAACGAATGACTGTGGGACCTAATTGAACTGATTTTGGACTTTGACTTGATAAAAGCGACCAATGAGACAATTGGATTGCAAGAAAACACTTTCTTCTTAATTTGACATGATTGGTGGAACTCAGCAATTTCACTGGTCACTGTGGTAGCGCTTTATTTAAAAAGTTAGATAAATAAGTCATTTTTTACTGTGGGCCCAATCCTAACCGTTAGCGCGCGCTGAAGAAATAGAGACAGTTTCAAAAACTACATTGTATTGACTTTCTAACGGTATTAGTCCGTTTGCGTTTCAACGTTTGCGTCATATATTCGTACCAACATGTATTTAGCGATATTTTTCCGATATTACTAGGTTGCATCGCTTTTAACAGTGAAACGATTAACCGTGGGACCTAATTGAACTGATTTTGGACTTTGACCTTATAAATGTGATAAATGAGACAAATGGACTGCAAGAAATAACATTCTTCTTAATTTGACTTTGACCTTATAAATGTGATAAATGAGACAAATGGACTCCAAGAATTAACATTCTTCTCACTTTGGTATGACTGCTGGAACTCCGCAGTTGCACTGGACGCTCTGTTAGCTCTTTATTTCAATATTTAGTTCCATAAGTCATTTTTTACAGTGGGACCAATCCAAGCCGTTTGCGCGCACTGAAGAAATAGAGACAGTTTGAAAAACTGCATTTCATTGACTTTCTAACGGCATCAATCCGTTTGACTTACAACGGTTCCGTCACATATTCGTAGCAACATGTATTTAGCGATAATTTTCCGATATTACTAGGTTGCATCGTTTTTAACAGTGAAACGATTGACCGTGAGACCTAATTGAACTGATTTTGGACTTTGACCTTATAAATTTGATAAATGAGACAATTGTACTCCAAGAATTAACAGTTTTCTAAATTTGACATGATTGCTTGAACTCGTAGCATCATGTATTTAGCGATATTTCCCGATATAACTAGGTTGCATCGCTTTTAATAGTGAAACGATTGACCGTGGGACTAAATTGAACTGATTTTGGACTTATGATAAAAGCGACAAATGAGACAATTGGACTGCAAAAAATAACAGTCTTCTTAATTTGACATGATTGCTGGAACTCAGCAATTTCACTGGGCGCTGTGGTAGCGCCTTCTTTAAAAATTTAGATAATAAGTCATTTTTTACTGTGAAACCAATCCTAACCGTTAGCGCACGCTGAAGAAATAGAGACAGTTTCAAAAACTACATTGTATTGACTTTCTAACGGTATCAGTCCGTTTGAGTTACAACGTTTGCATCACATATTCGTACCAACATGTATTTAGCGATATTTTTCCGATATTACTAGGTTGCATCGCTTTTAAAAGTGAAACGATTGACCGTGGAATCTAATTGAACTGATTTTTGACTTTGACCTTATAAATGTGATCAATGAGACAATTGGACTGCAAGAAATAACATTCTTCTTAATTTGACTTTGACCTTATAAATGTGATAAATGAGACAAATTGACTCCAAGAATTAACATTCTTCTCACTTTGGTATGACTGCTCGAACTGCGCAGTTTCACTGGACGCTCTGTTAGCTCTTTATTTAAATATTTAGTTCGATAAGTCATTTTTTACAGTGGGTCCAATCCAAGCCGTTAGCGCGCACTGAGGAAATAGAGACAGTTTCAAAAACTACATTTCATTGACTTTCTAACGGTATCAATCTGTTTGAGTTGCAACGGTTCCGTCACATATTCGTAGCAACATGTATTTAGCGATATTTTTCCGATATTACTAGGTTGCATCGTTTTTAACAGTGAAACGATTGACCGTGGGACCTAATTGAACTGATTTTGGACTTTGACCTTATAAATTTGATAAATGAGACAATTGGACTCCAAGAATTAACAGTTCTCTAAATTTGACATGATTGCTTGAACTCGTACCAACATGTATTTAGCGATATTTTCCGATATTACTAGGTTGCATCGCTTTTAACAGTGAAACGATTAACCGTGGGACCTAATTGAACTGATTTTGAACTTTGGCCTTATAAATGTGATAAATGAGAAAATTGGATTGCAAGAAAGAACATTTTTCTTCATTTGACATGATTGCTGGAACTCAGCAATTTCACTGGACGCTGTGGTAGCGCTTACTTTGAAAATTTAGGTGATCAGTCATTTTTTAATGTGGAACCAATCCTAACCGTTAGCGCGCGCTGAAGAAATAGAGACAGTTTCAAAAACTACATTTTATTGACTTTCTAACAGTATCAGTCCGTTTGAATTACAACGTTTGCGTCACATATCCGTACCAACATGTATTTAGCGATATTTTTCCGATATTACTAGGTTGCATCGCTTTTAAAAGTGAAACGATTGACCGTGGGATCTAATTGAACTGATTTTAAACTTTGACCTTATAAATGTGATAAATGAGACAAATGAATTCCAAAAATTAACATTCTTCTCAGTTTGGTATGACTGCTCGAACTCCGCAGTTACACTGGACGCTCTGTTAGCTCTTTATTTAAATATTTAGTTCGATAAGTCATTTTTTACAGTGGGACCAATCCAAGCCGTTAGCGCGGGCTGAAGAAATAAAGACAGTTTCAAAAACTACATTGTATTGACTTTCTAACGGTATTAGTCCGTTTGATTTACAACGTTTGCGTCACATATTCGTACCAACATGTATTTAGCGATATTTTTCAATATTACTAGGTTGCATCGCTTTTAACAGTGAAACGAATGACTGTGGGACCTAATTGAACTGATTTTGGACTTTGACTTGATAAAAGCGACCAATGAGACAATTGGATTGCAAGAAAACACTTTCTTCTTAATTTGACATGATTGGTGGAACTCAGCAATTTCACTGGTCACTGTGGTAGCGCTTTATTTAAAAAGTTAGATAAATAAGTCATTTTTTACTGTGGGCCCAATCCTAACCGTTAGCGCGCGCTGAAGAAATAGAGACAGTTTCAAAAACTACATTGTATTGACTTTCTAACGGTATTAGTCCGTTTGCGTTTCAACGTTTGCGTCATATATTCGTACCAACATGTATTTAGCGATATTTTTCCGATATTACTAGGTTGCATCGCTTTTAACAGTGAAACGATTAACCGTGGGACCTAATTGAACTGATTTTGGACTTTGACCTTATAAATGTGATAAATGAGACAAATGGACTGCAAGAAATAACATTCTTCTTAATTTGACTTTGACCTTATAAATGTGATAAATGAGACAAATGGACTCCAAGAATTAACATTCTTCTCACTTTGGTATGACTGCTGGAACTCCGCAGTTGCACTGGACGCTCTGTTAGCTCTTTATTTCAATATTTAGTTCCATAAGTCATTTTTTACAGTGGGACCAATCCAAGCCGTTTGCGCGCACTGAAGAAATAGAGACAGTTTGAAAAACTGCATTTCATTGACTTTCTAACGGCATCAATCCGTTTGACTTACAACGGTTCCGTCACATATTCGTAGCAACATGTATTTAGCGATAATTTTCCGATATTACTAGGTTGCATCGTTTTTAACAGTGAAACGATTGACCGTGAGACCTAATTGAACTGATTTTGGACTTTGACCTTATAAATTTGATAAATGAGACAATTGTACTCCAAGAATTAACAGTTTTCTAAATTTGACATGATTGCTTGAACTCGTAGCATCATGTATTTAGCGATATTTCCCGATATAACTAGGTTGCATCGCTTTTAACAGTGAAACGATTGACCGTGGGACTAAATTGAACTGATTTTGGACTTATGATAAAAGCGACAAATGAGACAATTGGACTGCAAAAAATAACATTCTTCTTAATTTGACATGATTGCTGGAACTCAGCAATTTCACTGGGCGCTGTGGTAGCGCCTTCTTTAAAAATTTAGATAATAAGTCATTTTTTACTGTGAAACCAATCCTAACCGTTAGCGCACGCTGAAGAAATAGAGACAGTTTCAAAAACTACATTGTATTGACTTTCTAACGGTATCAGTCCGTTTGAGTTACAACGTTTGCATCACATATTCGTACCAACATGTATTTAGCGATATTTTTCCGATATTACTAGGTTGCATCGCTTTTAAAAGTGAAACGATTGACCGTGGAATCTAATTGAACTGATTTTTGACTTTGACCTTATAAATGTGATCAATGAGACAATTGGACTGCAAGAAATAACATTCTTCTTAATTTGACTTTGACCTTATAAATGTGATAAATGAGACAAATTGACTCCAAGAATTAACATTCTTCTCACTTTGGTATGACTGCTCGAACTGCGCAGTTTCACTGGACGCTCTGTTAGCTCTTTATTTAAATATTTAGTTCGATAAGTCATTTTTTACAGTGGGTCCAATCCAAGCCGTTAGCGCGCACTGAGGAAATAGAGACAGTTTTCAAAAACTACATTTCATTGACTTTCTAACGGTATCAATCTGTTTGAGTTGCAACGGTTCCGTCACATATTCGTAGCAACATGTATTTAGCGATATTTTTCCGATATTACTAGGTTGCATCGTTTTTAACAGTGAAACGATTGACCGTGGGACCTAATTAAACTTATTTTGGACTTTGACCTTATAAATTTGATAAATGAGACAATTGGACTCCAAGAATTAACAGTTTTCTAAATTGGACATGATTGCTTGAACTCGTAGCATCATGTATTTAGCGATATTTTCCGATATAATTAGGTTGCATCGTTTTTAACAGTGAAACGATTCACAGTGGGACCTAATTGAACTGATTTTGGACTTTGACCTTATAAATTTGATAAATGAGACAATTGGATTCCAAGAATTAACAGTTTTCGAAATTTGACATGATTGCTTGAACTCGTACCAACATGTATTTAGCGATATTTTCCGATATTACTAGGTTGCATCGCTTTTAACAGTGAAACGATTAACCGTGGGACCTAATTAAACTGATTTTGAACTTTGGCCTTATAAATGTGATAAATGAGAAAATTGGATTGCAAGAAAGAACATTTTTCTTCATTTGACATGATTGCTGGAACTCAGCAATTTCACTGGACGCTGTGGTAGCGCTTACTTTGAAAATTTAGATGATCAGTCATTTTTTAATTTGGAACCAATCCTAACCGTTAGCGCGCGCTGAAGAAATAGAGACAGTTTCAAAAACTACATTTTATTGACTTTCTAACAGTATCAGTCCGTTTGAATTACAACGTTTGCGTCACATATCCCTACCAACATGTATTTAGCGATATTTTTCCGATATTACTAGGTTGCATCGCTTTTAAAAGTGAAACGATTGACCGTGGGATCTAATTGAACTGATTTTAAACTTTGACCTTATAAATGTGATAAATGAGACAAATGAATTCCAAAAATTAACATTCTTCTCAGTTTGGTATGACTGCTCGAACTCCGCAGTTACACTGGACGCTCTGTTAGCTCTTTATTTAAATATTTAGTTCGATAAGTCATTTTTTACAGTGGGACCAATCCAAACCGTTAGCGCGGGCTGAAGAAATAAAGACAGTTTCAAAAACTACATTGTATTGACTTTCTAACGGTATTAGTCCGTTTGATTTACAACGTTTGCGTCACATATTCGTACCAACATGTATTTAGCGATATTTTTCAATATTACTAGGTTGCATCGCTTTTAAAAGTGAAACGATTCACCGTGGAATCTAATTGTACTGATTTTTTACTTTGACCTTATAAATGTGATAAATGAGAAAAATGGACTCCAAGAATTAACATTCTTCTTACTTTGGTATGACTGCTGGAACTGCGCAGTTACACTAGAGGCTCTGTTAGCTCTTTATTTAAATATTTAGTTCGATAAGTCATTTTTTACAGTGGGACCAATCCAAGCCGTTAGCGCGCGCAGAAGAAGTAGAGACAGTTTCAAAAACTACATTTCATTGGATTTCTAACGGTATCAGTCAATTTGAGTTACAACGTTTGCGTCACTTATTCGTACCAACATGTATTTAGCGATATTTTTCCGATATTACTAGGTTGCATCGCTTTTAAAAGTGAAACGATTGACCGTGGGATCTAATTAAACTGATTTTAGACTTTGACCTTATCAATGTGATAAATGAGACAAGTGAATTCCAAAAATTAACATTCTTCTCATTTTGGTATAACTGCTGGAACTCCGCAGTTACACTGGACGCTCTGTTAGCTCTTTATTTAAATATTTAGTTCGATAAGTCATTTTTTACAGTGGGACCAATCCAAGCCGTTAGCGCGGGCTGAAGAAATAAAGACAGTTTCATAAACTAAATTTCATTGACCTTCTAACGGTATCACTCCGTTTGAGTTACAGCGGTTGTGTCACATATTTGTACCAACGTGTATTTAGTGATGTTTTTCCGATGTTATTAGGTTGCATTGCTTTTAAAAGTGAAACGATTGACCGTGGGTCCTGATGGAACTGATTTTGCACTTTGACCTTATAAATGTGATAAATGAGAAAATTGGATTGCAAGAAAGAACATTCTTCTTAATTTGACATGATTGCTGCAACTCAGCAATTTCACTGGGCGCTGTGGTAGTACTTAATTAAAAAATGTAGATAAATAAGTCATTTTTTACTGTGGGAACAATCCTAGCCGTTAGCGCGCGGTGAAGAAATAGAGACAGTTTCAAAAACTACATTTTGTTAATTCTCTAACGGTATCAGTCCGTTTGAGTTACAACGTTTTTCGTCACATACTCGTACCCACATGTATTTAGCGATATTTTTCCGATATTACAAGGTTGCATCGCTTTTAACAGTGAAACGATTGACCGTGGGACCTAATTGAACTGATTTTGGACTTTGAACGTATAAATTTGATAAATGAGACAATGGGACTCCAAGAATTAACAGTTTTCTAAATTTGACATGATTGCTTGAACTCGTACCAACATGTATTTAGAGATATTTTCAGATATTACTAGGTTGCATTGCTTTTAACAGTGAAACGATTGACCGTGGGACCTAATTGAACTGATTTTGGACTTTGACTTGATAAAAGCGACCAATGAGACAATTGGATTGCAAGAAAACACTTTTTTCTTAATTTGACATGATTGGTGGAACTCAGCAATTTCACTGGTCACTGTGGTAGCGCTTTATTTAAAAAGTTAGATAAATAAGTCATTTTTTACTGTGGGACCAATCCTAACCGTTAGCGCGCGCTGAAGAAATAGAGACAGTTTCAAAAACTACATTGTATTGACTTTCTAACGGTATTAGTCCGTTTGAGTTACAACGTTTGCGTCACATATTCGTACCAACATGTATTTAGAGATATTTTTCCAATATTACTAGGTTGCATCGTTTTTAAAAGTGAAACGATTCACCGTGGAATCTAATTGTACTGATTTTTTACTTTGACCTTATAAATGTGATAAATGAGAAAAATGGACTCCAAGAATTAACATTCTTCTTACTTTGGTATGACTGCTGGAACTGTGCAGTTACACTGGAGGCTCTGTTAGCTCTTTATTTAAATATTTAGTTCGATAAGTCATTTTTTACAGTGGGACCAATCCAAGCCGTTAGCGCGCGCAGAAGAAATAGAGACAGTTTCAAAAACTATATTTCGTTGAATTTCTAACGGTATCAGTCAATTTGAGTTACAACGTTTGCGTCACTTATTCGTACCAACATGTATTTAGCGATATTTTTCCGATATTACTAGGTTGCATCGCTTTTAACAGTGAAACGATTAACCGTGGGACCTAATTGAACTGATTTTGGACTTTGACCTTATAAATGTGATAAATGAGACAAATGGACTGCAAGAAATAACATTCTTCTTAATTTGACTTTGACCTTATAAATGTGATAAATGAGACAAATGGACTCCAAGAATTAACATTCTTCTCACTTTGGTATGACTGCTGGAACTCCGCAGTTGCACTGGACGCTCTGTTAGCTCTTTATTTCAATATTTAGTTCGATAAGTCATTTTTTACAGTGGGACCAATCCAAGCCGTTTGCTCGCACTGAAGAAATAGAGACAGTTTGAAAAACTGCATTTCATTGACTTTCTAACGGCATCAATCCGTTTGACTTACAACGGTTCCGTCACATATTCGTAGCAACATGTATTTAGCGATAATTTTCCGATATTACTAGGTTGCATCGTTTTTAACAGTGAAACGATTGACCGTGAGACCTAATTGAACTGATTTTGGACTTTGACCTTATAAATTTGATAAATGAGACAATTGTACTCCAAGAATTAACAGTTTTCTAAATTTGACATGATTGCTTGAACTCGTAGCATCATGTATTTAGCGATATTTCCCGATATAACTAGGTTGCATCGCTTTTAACAGTGAAACGATTGACCTTGGGACTAAATTGAACTGATTTTGGACTTATGATAAAAACGACAAATGAGACAATTGGACTGCAAAAAATAACATTCTTCTTAATTTGACATGATTGCTGGAACTCAGCAATTTCACTGGGCGCTGTGGTAGCGCCTTCTTTAAAAATTTAGATAATAAGTCATTTTTTACTGTGAAACCAATCCTAACCGTTAGCGCACGCTGAAGAAATAGAGACAGTTTCAAAAACTACATTGTATTGACTTTCTAACGGTATCAGTCCGTTTGAGTTACAACGTTTGCATCACATATTCGTACCAACATGTATTTAGCGATATTTTTCCGATATTACTAGGTTGCATCGCTTTTAAAAGTGAAACGATTGACCGTGGAATCTAATTGAACTGATTTTTGATTTTGACCTTATAAATGTGATCAATGAGACAATTGGACTGCAAGAAATAACATTCTTCTTAATTTGACTTTGACCTTATAAATGTGATAAATGAGACAAATTGACTCCAAGAATTAACATTCTTCTCACTTTGGTATGACTGCTCGAACTGCGCAGTTTCACTGGACGCTCTGTTAGCTCTTTATTTAAATATTTAGTTCGATAAGTCATTTTTTACAGTGGGTCCAATCCAAGCCGTTAGCGCGCACTGAGGAAATAGAGACAGTTTCAAAAACTACATTTCATTGACTTTCTAACGGTATCAATCTGTTTGAGTTGCAACGGTTCCGTCACATATTCGTAGCAACATGTATTTAGCGATATTTTTCCGATATTACTAGGTTGCATCGTTTTTAACAGTGAAACGATTGACCGTGGGACCTAATTAAACTTATTTTGGACTTTGACCTTATAAATTTGATAAATGAGACAATTGGACTCCAAGAATTAACAGTTTTCTAAATTGGACATGATTGCTTGAACTCGTAGCATCATGTATTTAGCGATATTTTCCGATATAATTAGGTTGCATCGTTTTTAACAGTGAAACGATTCACAGTGGGACCTAATTGAACTGATTTTGGACTTTGACCTTATAAATTTGATAAATGAGACAATTGGACTCCAAGAATTAACAGTTTTCTAAATTTGACATGATTGCTTGAACTCGTACCAACATGTATTTAGCGATATTTTCCGATATTACTAGGTTGCATCGCTTTTAACAGTGAAACGATTAAACGTGGGACCTAATTGAACTGATTTTGAACTTTGGCCTTATAAATGTGATAAATGAGAAAATTGGATTGCAAGAAAGAACATTTTTCTTCATTTGACATGATTGCTGGAACTCAGCAATTTCACTGGACGCTGTGGTAGCGCTTACTTTGAAAATTTAGATGATCAGTCATTTTTTAATGTGGAACCAATCCTAACCGTTAGCGCGCGCTGAAGAAATAGAGACAGTTTCAAAAACTACATTTTATTGACTTTCTAACAGTATCAGTCCGTTTGAATTACAACGTTTGCGTCACATATCCGTACCAACATGTATTTAGCGATATTTTTCCGATATTACTAGGTTGCATCGCTTTTAAAAGTGAAACGATTGACCGTGGGATCTATTTGAACTGATTTTAAACTTTGACCTTATAAATGTGATAAATGAGACAAATGAATTCCAAAAATTAACATTCTTCTCAGTTTGGTATGACTGCTCGAACTCCGCAGTTACA
This sequence comes from Hydractinia echinata, assembly GCA_030067915.1. Classification (NCBI taxonomy): domain Eukaryota; kingdom Metazoa; phylum Cnidaria; class Hydrozoa; order Anthoathecata; family Hydractiniidae; genus Hydractinia; species Hydractinia echinata. Next base: position 23,946 of record JASGCC010000461.1, on the reverse strand, counting down.
CTGGACGCTCTGTTAGCTCTTTATTTAAATATTTAGTTCGATAAGTCATTTTTTACAGTGGGACCAATCCAAGCCGTTAGCGCGGGCTGAAGAAATAAAGACAGTTTGAAAAACTACATTGTATTGACTTTCTAACGGTATTAGTCCGTTTGATTTACAACGTTTGCGTCACATATTCGTACCAACATGTATTTAGCGATATTTTTCAATATTACTAGGTTGCATTGCTTTTAACAGTGAAACGAATGACTGTGGGACCTAATTGAACTGATTTTGGACTTTGACTTGATAAAAGCGACTAATGAGACAATTGGATTGCAAGAAAACACTTTCTTCTTAATTTGACATGATTGGTGGAACTCAGCAATTTCACTGGTCACTGTGGTAGCGCTTTATTTAAAAAGTTAGATAAATAAGTCATTTTTTACTGTGGGCCCAATCCTAACCGTTAGCGCGCGCTGAAGAAATAGAGACAGTTTCAAAAACTACATTGTATTGACTTTCTAACGGTATTAGTCCGTTTGCGTTTCAACGTTTGCGTCATATATTCGTACCAACATGTATTTAGCGATATTTTTCCGATATTACTAGGTTGCATCGCTTTTAACAGTGAAACGATTAACCGTGGGACCTAATTGAACTGATTTTGGACTTTGACCTTATAAATGTGATAAATGAGACAAATGGACTGCAAGAAATAACATTCTTCTTAATTTGACTTTGACCTTATAAATGTGATAAATGAGACAAATGGACTCCAAGAATTAACATTCTTCTCACTTTGGTATGACTGCTGGAACTCCGCAGTTGCACTGGACGCTCTGTTAGCTCTTTATTTCAATATTTAGTTCCATAAGTCATTTTTTACAGTGGGACCAATCCAAGCCGTTTGCGCGCACTGAAGAAATAGAGACAGTTTGAAAAACTGCATTTCATTGACTTTCTAACGGCATCAATCCGTTTGACTTACAACGGTTCCGTCACATATTCGTAGCAACATGTATTTAGCGATAATTTTCCGATATTACTAGGTTGCATCGTTTTTAACAGTGAAACGATTGACCGTGAGACCTAATTGAACTGATTTTGGACTTTGACCTTATAAATTTGATAAATGAGACAATTGTACTCCAAGAATTAACAGTTTTCTAAATTTGACATGATTGCTTGAACTCGTAGCATCATGTATTTAGCGATATTTCCCGATATAACTAGGTTGCATCGCTTTTAACAGTGAAACGATTGACCGTGGGACTAAATTGAACTGATTTTGGACTTATGATAAAAGCGACAAATGAGACAATTGGACTGCAAAAAATAACAGTCTTCTTAATTTGACATGATTGCTGGAACTCAGCAATTTCACTGGGCGCTGTGGTAGCGCCTTCTTTAAAAATTTAGATAATAAGTCATTTTTTACTGTGAAACCAATCCTAACCGTTAGCGCACGCTGAAGAAATAGAGACAGTTTCAAAAACTACATTGTATTGACTTTCTAACGGTATCAGTCCGTTTGAGTTACAACGTTTGCATCACATATTCGTACGAACATGTATTTAGCGATATTTTTCCGATATTACTAGGTTGCATCGCTTTTAAAAGTGAAACGATTGACCGTGGAATCTAATTGAACTGATTTTTGACTTTGACCTTATAAATGTGATCAATGAGACAATTGGACTGCAAGAAATAACATTCTTCTTAATTTGACATGATTGCTGGAACTCAGCAATTTCACTGGACGCTGTGGTAGCGCTTACTTTGAAAATTTAGATGATCAGTCATTTTTTAATGTGGAACCAATCCTAACCGTTAGCGCGCGCTGAAGAAATAGAGACAGTTTCAAAAACTACATTTTATTGACTTTCTAACAGTATCAGTCCGTTTGAATTACAACGTTTGCGTCACATATCCGTACCAACATGTATTTAGCGATATTTTTCCGATATTACTAGGTTGCATCGCTTTTAAAAGTGAAACGATTGACCGTGGGATCTAATTGAACTGATTTTAAACTTTGACCTTATAAATGTGATAAATGAGACAAATGAATTCCAAAAATTAACATTCTTCTCAGTTTGGTATGACTGCTCGAACTCCGCAGTTACACTGGACGCTCTGTTAGCTCTTTATTTAAATATTTAGTTCGATAAGTCATTTTTTACAGTGGGACCAATCCAAGCCGTTTAGCGCGGGCTGAAGAAATAAAGACAGTTTCAAAAACTACATTGTATTGACTTTCTAACGGTATTAGTCCGTTTGATTTACAACGTTTGCGTCACATATTCGTACCAACATGTATTTAGCGATATTTTTCAATATTACTAGGTTGCATCGCTTTTAACAGTGAAACGAATGACTGTGGGACCTAATTGAACTGATTTTGGACTTTGACTTGATAAAAGCGACCAATGAGACAATTGGATTGCAAGAAAACACTTTCTTCTTAATTTGACATGATTGGTGGAACTCAGCAATTTCACTGGTCACTGTGGTAGCGCTTTATTTAAAAAGTTAGATAAATAAGTCATTTTTTACTGTGGGCCCAATCCTAACCGTTAGCCGGCGCTGAAGAAATAGAGACAGTTTCAAAAACTACATTGTATTGACTTTCTAACGGTATTTAGTCCGTTTGCGTTTCAACGTTTGCGTCATATATTCGTACCAACATGTATTTAGCGATATTTTTCCGATATTACTAGGTTGCATCGCTTTTAACAGTGAAACGATTAACCGTGGGACCTAATTGAACTGATTTTGGACTTTGACCTTATAAATGTGATAAATGAGACAAATGGACTGCAAGAAATAACATTCTTCTTATTTTGACTTTGACCTTATAAATGTGATAAATGAGACAAATGGACTCCAAGAATTAACATTCTTCTCACTTTGGTATGACTGCTGGAACTCCGCAGTTGCACTGGACGCTCTGTTAGCTCTTTATTTCAATATTTAGTTCCATAAGTCATTTTTTACAGTGGGACCAATCCAAGCCGTTTGCGCGCACTGAAGAAATAGAGACAGTTTGAAAAACTGCATTTCATTGACTTTCTAACGGCATCAATCCGTTTGACTTACAACGGTTCCGTCACATATTCGTAGCAACATGTATTTAGCGATAATTTTCCGATATTACTAGGTTGCATCGTTTTTAACAGTGAAACGATTGACCGTGAGACCTAATTGAACTGATTTTGGACTTTGACCTTATAAATTTGATAAATGAGACAATTGTACTCCAAGAATTAACAGTTTTCTAAATTTGACATGATTGCTTGAACTCGTAGCATCATGTATTTAGCGATATTTCCCGATATAACTAGGTTGCATCGCTTTTAACAGTGAAAACGATTGACCGTGGGACTAAATTGAACTGATTTTGGACTTATGATAAAAGCGACAAATGAGACAATTGGACTGCAAAAAATAACATTCTTCTTAATTTGACATGATTGCTGGAACTCAGCAATTTCACTGGGCGCTGTGGTAGCGCCTTCTTTAAAAAATTTAGATAATAAGTCATTTTTTACTGTGAAACCAATCCTAACTGTTAGCGCACGCTGAAGAAATAGAGACAGTTTCAAAAACTACATTGTATTGACTTTCTAACGGTATCAGTCCGTTTGAGTTACAACGTTTGCATCACATATTCGTACCAACATGTATTTAGCGATATTTTTCCGATATTACTAGGTTGCATCGCTTTTAAAAGTGAAACGATTGACCGTGGAATCTAATTGAACTGATTTTTGACTTTGACCTTATAAATGTGATCAATGAGACAATTGGACTGCAAGAAATAACATTCTTCTTAATTTGACTTTGACCTTATAAATGTGATAAATGAGACAAATTGACTCCAAGAATTAACATTCTTCTCACTTTGGTATGACTGCTCGAACTGCGCAGTTTCACTGGACGCTCTGTTAGCTCTTTATTTAAATATTTAGTTCGATAAGTCATTTTTTACAGTGGGTCCAATCCAAGCCGTTAGCGCGCACTGAGGAAATAGAGACAGTTTCAAAAACTACATTTCATTGACTTTCTAACGGTATCAATCTGTTTGAGTTGCAACGGTTCCGTCACATATTCGTAGCAACATGTATTTAGCGATATTTTTCCGATATTACTAGGTTGCATCGTTTTTAACAGTGAAACGATTGACCGTGGGACCTAATTAAACTTATTTTGGACTTTGACCTTATAAATTTGATAAATGAGACAATTGGACTCCAAGAATTAACAGTTTTCTAAATTGGACATGATTGCTTGAACTCGTAGCATCATGTATTTAGCGATATTTTCCGATATAATTAGGTTGCATCGTTTTTTAACAGTGAAACGATTCACAGTGGGACCTAATTGAACTGATTTTGGACTTTGACCTTATAAATTTGATAAATGAGACAATTGGACTCCAAGAATTAACAGTTTTCGAAATTTGACATGATTGCTTGAACTCACACCAACATGTATTTAGCGATATTTTCCGATATTACTAGGTTGCATCGCTTTTAACAGTGAAACGATTAACCGTGGGACCTAATTAAACTGATTTTGAACTTTGGCCTTATAAATGTGATAAATGAGAAAATTGGATTGCAAGAAAGAACATTTTTCTTCATTTGACATGATTGCTGGAACTCAGCAATTTCACTGGACGCTGTGGTAGCGCTTACTTTGAAAATTTAGATGATCAGTCATTTTTTAATTTGGAACCAATCCTAACCGTTAGCGCGCGCTGAGAAATAGAGACAGTTTCAAAAACTACATTTTATTGACTTTCTAACAGTATCAGTCCGTTTGAATTACAACGTTTGCGTCACATATCCGTACCAACATGTATTTAGTGATATTTTTCCGATATTACTAGGTTGCATCGCTTTTAAAAGTGAAACGATTGACCGTGGGATCTAATTGAACTGATTTTAAACTTTGACCTTATAAATGTGATAAATGAGACAAATGAATTCCAAAAATTAACATTCTTCTCAGTTTGGTATGACTGCTCGAACTCCGCAGTTACACTGGACGCTCTGTTAGCTCTTTATTTAAATATTTAGTTCGATAAGTCATTTTTTACAGTGGGACCAATCCAAACGTTAGCGCGGGCTGAAGAAATAAAGACAGTTTCAAAAAACTACATTGTATTGACTTTCTAACGGTATTAGTCCGTTTGATTTACAACGTTTTGCGTCACATATTCGTACCAACATGTATTTAGCGATATTTTTCAATATTACTAGGTTGCATCGCTTTTAAAAGTGAAACGATTCACCGTGGAATCTAATTGTACTGATTTTTTACTTTGACCTTATAAATGTGATAAATGAGAAAAATGGACTCCAAGAATTAACATTCTTCTTACTTTGGTATGACTGCTGGAACTGCGCAGTTACACTAGAGGCTCTGTTAGCTCTTTATTTAAATATTTAGTTCGATAAGTCATTTTTTACAGTGGGACCAATCCAAGCCGTTAGCGCGCGCAGAAGAAATAGAGACAGTTTCAAAAACTACATTCATTGGATTTCTAACGGTATCAGTCAATTTGAGTTACAACGTTTGCGTCACTTATTCGTACCAACATGTATTTAGCGATATTTTTTCCGATATTACTAGGTTGCATCGCTTTTAAAAGTGAAACGATTGACCGTGGGATCTAATTAAACTGATTTTAGACTTTGACCTTATCAATGTGATAAATGAGACAAGTGAATTCCAAAAATTAACATTCTTCTCATTTTGGTATAACTGCTGGAACTCCGCAGTTACACTGGACGCTCTGTTAGCTCTTTATTTAAATATTTAGTTCGATAAGTCATTTTTTACAGTGGGACCAATCCAAGCCGTTAGCGCGGGCTGAAGAAATAAGACAGTTTCATAAACTAAATTTCATTGACCTTCTAACGGTATCACTCCGTTTGAGTTACAGCGGTTGTGTCACATATTTGTACCAACGTGTATTTAGTGATGTTTTTCCGATGTTATTAGGTTGCATTGCTTTTAAAAGTGAAACGATTGACCGTGGGTCCTGATGGAACTGATTTTGCACTTTGACCTTATAAATGTGATAAATGAGAAAATTGGATTGCAAGAAAGAACATTCTTCTTAATTTGACATGATTGCTGCAACTCAGCAATTTCACTGGGCGCTGTGGTAGTACTTAATTAAAAAATGTAGATAAATAAGTCATTTTTTACTGTGGGAACAATCCTAGCCGTTAGCGCGCGGTGAAGAAATAGAGACAGTTTCAAAAACTACATTTTGTTAATTCTCTAACGGTATCAGTCCGTTTGAGTTACAACGTTTTTCGTCACATACTCGTACCCACATGTATTTAGCGATATTTTCCGATATTACAAGGTTGCATCGCTTTTAACAGTGAAACGATTGACCGTGGGACCTAATTGAACTGATTTTGGACTTTGAACGTATAAATTTGATAAATGAGACAATGGGACTCCAAGAATTAACAGTTTTCTAAATTTGACATGATTGCTTGAACTCGTACCAACATGTATTTAGAGATATTTTCAGATATTACTAGGTTGCATTGCTTTTTAACAGTGAAACGATTGACCGTGGGACCTAATTGAACTGATTTTGGACTTTGACTTGATAAAAGCGACCAATGAGACAATTGGATTGCAAGAAAACACTTTTTTCTTAATTTGACATGATTGGTGGAACTCAGCAATTTCACTGGTCACTGTGGTAGCGCTTTATTTAAAAAGTTAGATAAATAAGTCATTTTTTACTGTGGGACCAATCCTAACCGTTAGCGCGCGCTGAAGAAATAGAGACAGTTTCAAAAACTACATTGTATTGACTTTCTAACGGTATTAGTCCGTTTGAGTTACAACGTTTGCGTCACATATTCGTACCAACATGTATTTAGCGATATTTTTCCAATATTACTAGGTTGCATCGCTTTTAAAAGTGAAACGATTCACCGTTGAATCTAATTGTACTGATTTTTTACTTTGACCTTATAAATGTGATAAATGAGACAAATGGACTCCAAGAATTAACATTCTTCTGACTTTGTATAACTGCTGGAACTCCGCAGTTACACTGGAGGCTCTGTTAGCTCTTTATTTAAATATTTAGTTCGATAAGTCATTTTTTACAGTGGGACCAATCCAAGCCGTTAGCGCGCGCTGAAGAAATAGAGACAGTTTCAAAAACTACATTTCATTGAATTTCTACGCTATCAGTCAATTTGAGTTACAACGTTTGCGTCACTTATTCGTACCAACATGTATTTAGAGATATTTTCAGATATTACTAGGTTGCATCGCTTTTAACAGTGAAACGAATGACTGTGGGACCTAATTGAACTGATTTTGGGACTTTGACCTGATAAAAGCGACCAATGAGACAATTGGATTGCAAGAAAACGCTTTCTTCTTAATTTGACATGATTGGTGGAACTCAGCAATTTCACTGGTCACTGTGGTAGCGCTTTATTTAAAAAGTTAGATAAATAATTCATTTTTTACTGTGGGACCAATCCTAACCGTTAGTGCGCGCTGAAGAAATAGAGACAGTTTCAAAAACTACATTGTATTGACTTTCTAACGGTATTAGTCCGTTTGAGTTACAACGTTTGTGTCACATATTCGTACCAACATGTATTTAGCGATATTTTTCCAATATTACTAGGTTGCATCGCTTTTAAAAGTGCAGCGATTCACCGTTGAATCTAATTGTAACTGATTTTTTACTTTGACCTTATAAATGTGATAAATGAGACAATTGGACTCCAAGAATTAACAGTTTTCTAAATTTGACATGATTGCTTGAACTCGTAGCATCATGTATTTAGCGTTATTTTCCGATATAACTAGGTTGCATCGCTTTTAACAGTGAAACGATTGACCGTGGGACCAAATTGAACTGATTTTGGACTTATGATAAAGCGACAAATGAGACAATTGGACTGGCAAGAAATAACATTCTTCTTAATTTGACTTTGACCTTATAAATGTGATAAATGAGACAAATGGACTCCAAGAATTAACATTCTTCTCACTTTGGTGTAACTGCTGGAACTCCGCAGTTGCACTGGACGTTCTGTTAGCTCTTTATATAAATTATTAGTTCGATAACTCATTTTTACAGTGGGACCAATCCAAGCCGTTAGCGCGCACTGAAGAAATAGAGACAGTTTTCAAAAACTACATTTCATTGACTTTCTAACGGTATCAATCCGTTTGAGTTGCAACGGTTCCGTCACATATTCGTAGCAACATGTATTTGCCGATATTTTTCCGATATTACTAGGTTGCATCGTTTTTAACAGTGAAACGATTGACCGTGGGACCTAATTGAACTGATTTTGGACTTTGACATGATAAAAGCGACAAATGAGACAATTGGACTGCAAGAAATAACATTCTTTTTAATTTTACATGATTGCTGGAACTCAGCAATTTCACTGGGCGAATATGCATGAATATGTCGAATATGCAGCCAAGCATCTGTACATGGCAATCGCGGCCGCCGTTGGATTTATTGTGGTCTACATTGGAAATAGAAAAAAAGCCTAATATGAGCTATTTAAGCCATATGTACGCAATGATAAGCCCTACCCTTGTTGTGATCAATGCGGTCTTGGTATCCTCATGTTGTTGTGGGGCTTCCCTGTGTTCTGGCGCAGTATGTATAGAAGGTGTAATATGCTTAGGAGGTGTGGTATGTTTAGGAGGCATAGCATGTTTGGGAGGTATAGTATGTCAGGAGGTGTGGTATGTCCAGAGGGTGATTTGGTAGTATGTCTAGGTGGTGTGGTATGTTTAGAGGGTGTAGTATGCCTGGGAGGTGTAGTATGCCTAGGAGGTGGCTTGATAGTATGTTTTATATCCCTCTCCATAGGCTTCACAATAGGTTTATTATTCAAGTCAACTTGGACACCAACATTTACATTGGCAGGTGCGATCAAGATGTTGTTGCTGTACCCTTCAATTTTGCCGATGTGCAGGTTCATATTAGAAGGTAGCATGTACACGCTGGGCATGACGGCAAAATTCACCGGAGTTCGGGCATATTGGAGGCACCTTCTGAAATTGACTTATGTCATGCCCTACATTCTCCTCCCGTTGAACCATGTTTTCAAATTTTTGAATCAATATTTGCCTGGCCGTATAGTTTTTTCCCCCAGAACCGAGTAGGGATGCCTTGGCCCCCGCCTGCATAGACCACATAGACTCGAATACTTTCACTTAGCTTGGTAAGACCTTCCGACGTCAGACCTTGACTTGTTGGTAGGATGAATTTTGCATAGTCACCAACAACCTGTGGCCACCATGAACCGTTGATGAGTGAGGCACCTATTGATTTGAATTTGTACATACTATTGGGATTGGCACCGTACTCAAGACACACTTGCGCATACCCAGAGGTTGAGTAGGGATTTTTGTACTGGGCAAACCCATCGTTATAAGGCATGGGTGCCTTCATCCTTGCCAGGATACGACGCATTTGATAGTACACGTGAAATTTGAATATTGAGTTGACAAGTGGCACGGAGCCCGTTAGGTGATTGGCGGAGATGCCTAATGCAGTGCTTGCGCAATGGGTGGCGAAGTTAACCTGGATATTCCAGTAGTCCAAAGCTTGTCCCTTCCAACCCTCAATGACAGGGTCATTCAGCAGATTTGTTGGAATTTTGATGGGGTATTTGCCTAAACTCGGGGAATACCACAGAAATGTGTGATTCCGTAGACACATACAGGTCCTGGTGTTCTAAGTTTGTTAGACCAAGTGGCCATTCTCCCCTGTTGGAGTTGTACTTTGCCCTAGGGTTGTACGAATACATGTTCATTCCTTTGTTATTAGAACAAAGGAATGAAACAACTCTATATCACCGACATTGCAAAACCTACGATGTTTGAGTATTACCTGGGACAGAACACGGGAATTGCCCTGAAATCGATAAGTATTAGACCCGTATGGCTGAACCTTTACAGTGACAATGAAATCGTCATACGTCAGATTGGGCCAGATCAGAGAGAAATCAGAATTGAGATCATGAACGGTCTTTATAGGATCGAGGATCTGGAAACTATCGTCAACAGCCAGGCACAGGACAGGCTTAAGCTCTTTGTCCTGAAACATGGACTCTGCAGGCTCCGTGTCAGTGACGGGTACACGGTGGTAATTCATAGACAGCTTTAAGAGCTCTTGGGCCTACCCTACGATCCCACTAATAAGTACTATATGAAGGGTGACTATGATGCATACTACAGGACCGACTTCTATATTAGGCTACGCCTTGTTTGTCCCCAGTTGGACGAAGACGACTGCTAGCTAGCTGGTAAAAAGTCTACAATTCTCGCTTTACTCCCTACCAAGGAGCTAAACGCTTGGGGGATATGCTGACCTGGAGTTTTGATACCCCAATATACATGCCTTTGAAGGGCTCCACAGATCGCCTCGAGTTTATGCTGACGGAGGAATTTCATCACGAGAAAAACGTTTCGTTGACTGGAATAACGATGGATTTGCTCATAGAATAAATGGCAACTATAACCGAGCTGTATCCAAAATTACCAAGTGCACCTGTGGATGATGATACTATCCACGAAAGCCCAAATTATAGAATTGTGAAAATCGGAGAGGTTGAAAAATATCTACGGAGTGAAATTAAGGAAAGGGACAGACTCTCAAAGAAGTTCAAGATGCACGGGACCTGGGTGAGGTATTGTGACCACGGACTGCCAAGCATTAGTATTATTACCTCGGGAGTTGGGATTGGGGCGCTAGCTTCCGGACTCGGTGTTCCGATCTGTATCGCTATGGGAGGGATCACAATAGCTGTAGGAATAGGGCAAGCCGGTTTGAGGAACGCCGGGAAGAGGTTGGGCGTCAAATCGAAGAAGCATGAGAATATCAGGCTTCTCGCTGAGTCAAAATTGAATTCCATCGTTGATCTGATTTCAAAGGCGATGGAAAATGGGGTCATTGAAGACTATGAGTGTAGTCTTAATATGCAAGAGAAGCAGAAGTATATGTTATTGAGGGAACAGATGAGGCAGCGGTTTAACCGTATTGTTGACGCCATCAATGAACGGGAGCGTGCTCAGCTAGTTGCGAAGGGGAGACAGGAGGGCAGGGATGAGTTTTTAAAAAAAGTTCAATCTGTACAGTATGCAAGCAGTATCTAGAGCCTCCACCTGTTTACAAACCCTAATTTGGTATGTTTTATAGGTCTCGTGAGGCCTATAAAACATTGTTTTTTCTATTTCTCGCCCAGCAACCATTCAACTTTAAAGTCCTTGTACCTACATTCTATAACTTGCACCTGTGGATAGTAGTTTTTACCCTGCATATACACGGATGATAGTGCTAGGATGGCACTGACTTGGCAGCGTACATCATAGGGTACTCCCATACCATGAAATTTAGTTGTTATCACGTCCTTGTAGTATTTGAGCTTGGCGCTAATATAGCGCTCCTTTTTAACCGGCTCTGTTGTCAATTTTTGAGATATCAACTCTTCGATCTTGTTCCAAATTTGACGATATTTTTCGACCCAGTCGGGGTACTCTTCAAAATCAAGACTTATCGCTGGCACAGCACTGGCAGTGTACCGGGTGACTCCATTCGGGGACCAGATTTTAGGTGTCTTTACCCTCAGGGCTACTATGAGGTCCCGTGTATGATATCCTACGATATACCGTTTATCATTGCCTTCGTTGGAAGGAATGGGGTCTGACACTGTCAGACAATCCACGTTGATATCATTGATATCTTTAAAAGTAGTCGCAAAGTTGTAGAAGCTACGGGGTTTCACAATTTCATTCTCAAATTTAAGCATCCTTTATTGAATTTAAAGCAAGGTCCGAGGATTGCTTCTCGCACATACACAACTACCCCCGTTGTAGGTGATATATTCCTGGTAGCAGTACCAGCACAGCATCCTAAGCTTTACCATAAGCCTTTGCCCACAGCTACACCTGTCATACTCGTCAAGCACACGTTCGCAGTCGTTGCATTGTTCCATTTATCTTATAGCCTGAGGATATGCTATCTATTCCAGGGCATCAATGCGATCCTCCAAATCCTTAATTGCCTGTTCATTATCCATCTCCTTTGACGATTCTTGTACTAAAGCCAACGCCATTAGCGGGAGAGATAGACCAACTCCGGTCATAAAGATCATGACTACTACAGTTTGAAATACTTCAAATCTTGATCGGTTGCTACACATTTATTATAGTATTAGTATTATTTTTTTTTTTATCTTACAACAGTCACATCTTACTGCGCATGCGTTGATTTTTGATGATTATTAGTGGATATGTGTGCGGGGAGGGGGAATTTACCTTGGATGTGCGCTAGAACTATTTTTGTTACTCATTTGCAGCATTATTTGATATGCATGGATAAACATAGCATTATAAGGACTTTACCTTGATATGCATGACTAGGTACAGTATGATTTGCTGGGTTTGGCTGTGGGTGTGCGCCTGTGTGCGCCTAAGAACTTATGATGATGTGCGTGCACGTGATGTGAGTTGCGCTAGAACTATTTTTGCTCATTTTAGTCTGTTTATTGATGCATATCAATAAACATAGCATTATAGGGACTTTACCTTGATATGTATGAATAAACATAGCATTATAGGGACTTTACCTTGATATGCATCAATAAACATTGTATTATAAGGAGTTACCCCTCTAGGTATTGGATGAGCAGGGAATTGTTGTGTTTGAATGTGGGTGTGTGGGATTGTGCGCCTAAGAACTTGTGATGATGTGGATGCGCGTGTGCGCGTGTGCGATTGTGCCAGAACATACATTACTCTATCTCTACCCAGTGAAATTGCTGACTTTCAGCAATCATGTCAAATTAAGAAGAATGTTATTTCTTGTAGTGCAATTGTCTCATTTTTCGCATTTATCATGTAAAAGTCCAAAATCTGTTCAATTAGGTCCCACAGTCAATCGTTTCACTTTCAACAGCGATGCAACCTAGTAATATCGGAAAAATATCTCTAAATACACGTTGGTACGAATATGTGACGCAAACGTTGTAACTCAAACGGACTGATAGCGTTAGAAAGTCAATGAAATGTAGTTTTTAAAATTGTCTCTATTCTTTCAGCGCGCGCTAATGGCTTGGATTGGTCCCACTGTAAAAAATGACTTATCGAACTAAATATTTAAATAAAGAGCTAACAGAGCGTCCAGTGTAACTGCGGACTTCCAGCAGTCATACCAAACTGAGAAGAATGTTAATTCTTGCAGTCCATTTGTCTCAATTATCACATTTATAAGGTCAAAGTCCAAAATCAGTTTAATTAGATCCCACGGTCAATCGTTTCACTTTTAAAAGCGATACAACTTAGTAATATCGGAAAAATGTCGCTAAATACATGTTGGTACGAATATGTGACGCAAACGTTGTAACTCAAACGGACTGATACCGTTAGAAAGTCAATAAAATGTAGTTTTTAAAATTGTCTCTATTTCTTCTGCGCGCGCTAAAGGCTTGGATTGGTCCCACTGTATAAAATAACTTATCGACCTAAATATTTAAATAAAGAGCTAACAGAGCGACCAGTGTAACTGTGGAGTTCCAGCAGTCATACCAAAGTGAGAGGAATGTTAATTCTTGCAGTCCATTTGTCTCATTTATCACATTTATAAAGTCAAAGTCCAAAATCAGTTAAATTAGATCCCACGGTCAATTGTTTCACTTTTAAAAGCAATGCAACCTAGTGATATCGGAAAAATATCACTAAATACATGTTGGTACGAATATGTGACGCAATCGTTGTAACTCAAACGGACTGATACCGTTAGAAAGTCAATTAAATGTAGTTTTTGAAACTGTCTCTGTTTCTTCAGCGCGCGTAAACGGCTAGAATTGTTCCCACAGTAAGAAATTACTTATTTATCTAAATTTTTAAATAAAGTGCTACTACAGTGCCCAGTGAAATTGCTGAGTTTCAGCAATCATGTCAAATTAAGAAGAATGTTATTTCTTGCAGACCATAGTCTCACTTATCGCTTTTATTATGTCAAAGTCCAAATTCAATTCAATTAGGTACCACGGTCAATCGTTTCACTGTTAAAAGCGATGCAACCTAGTTATATCGGAAAGTATCGCTAAATACAAGATGGTACGAATATGTGACGCAACCGTTGTAACTCAGACGGACTGATACCGTTAGAAAGTCAATGAAATGTAGTTTTTGAAACTGTTTCTATATCTTCAGCGCGCGCTAACGGCTTGGATTGGTCCCACTGTAAAAAATGACTTATCGAACTAAATATTTAAATAAAGGGCTACCTAGTGAAATTGCTGAGTTCCAGCAATCATGTCAAATTAAGAAGAATGTTTTTTGTTGTAGTCCAATTGTCTCATTTTTCGCTTTTATTATGTCAAAGTCCAAAAAAAATTCAATTAGGTACCACGGTCAATCGTTTCACTATTAAAAGCTATGCAACCTAGTAATATCGGAGAGTATCGCTAAATACATGATGGTACGAATATGTGACGCAATCGTTGTAACTCAAACGGACTGATACCGTTAGAAAGTCAATGAAATGTAGTTTTTGAAACTGTCTCTATTTCTTCAGCGCGCCCTAACGGCTTGGATTGTTCCCACTGCGAAAATTAACTTATCGAACTAAATATTTAAATAAAAGGCTAACAGAGCGTTCAGTGTAACAGCGGAGTTACAGCATTCATGCCAAAGTAAGAAGAATGTTAATTCTTGGAGTGCAATTGTCTCATTTATCACATTTATAAGGTTAAAGTCAAAAATCAGTTCAATTAGGTCCCACGGTCAATCGTTTCACTTTTAAAAGCAATGCAACCTAGTAATAATGGAAAAATATCGCTAAATACACGTTGGTACAAATATGTGAGGCAACCGTTGTAACTCAAACGGACTGATGCCGTTAGAAAGTCAATAAAATGTAGTTTTTGAAACTGTCTCTATTTCTTCAGCGCGCGCTAACTGCTTGGATTGGTCCACTGTAAAAAATGACTTATCGAACTAAATATTTAAATAAAGCGCTACCACAGCGCCCAGCGAAATTGCTGAGTTCCAGCAATCACGTCAAATTAAGAAGAATGTTATTTATTGCAGTCCAATTGTCTCATTTATCACATTTATAAGGTCAAAGTCCAAAATCAGTTCAATTAGATCCCACGGTCAATCGTTTCACTTTAAAAAGCGACGCTACCTAGTATTATCGGAAAAATATCGCTAAATACATATTGGTGCAATAATGTGACGCAAACGCTGTAACTCAAACGGACTGATACCGTTAGTAAGTTAATAAAATGTAGTTTTTGAAACTGTCTCTATTTCTTCAGCGCGCGCTAACGGCTAAGATTGGTCCCACAGTAAAAAATGACTTACTTATCTTAATTTTTAAATAAAGCGCTACCCAGTGAAATTGCTGAGCTCCAGCAATCATGTCAAATTAAAAAGAATGTTATTTCTTGCAGTCCAATTGTATCATTTTTCGCTTTTATCATGTCAAAGTCCAAAATCAGTTCAATTAGGTCCCACGGTCAATCGTTTCGCTGTTAAAAGTGATGCAACGTAGTAATATCGGAAAATATCGCTAAATACATGTTGGTACGAATATATGACGCAAACGTTGTAACTCAAACGGACTGATACCGTTAGAAAGTCAATAAAATCTAGTTTTTTAAATTGACTCTATTTCTTCTGCGCGCTAACGGCTTGGATTGGTCCCACTGTAAAAAATGACTTATCGAACTAAATATTTAAATAAAGAGCTAACAGAGCGTCCAGTGTAACTGCGGAGTTCCAGCAGTCATGTCAAATTAAGAAGAATGTTATTTCTTGCAGTCCAATTGTCCCATTAATCACATTTATAAGGTCGAAGTCCAAAAATCAGTTCAAAGGTCCAACGGTCAAATCGTTTCACTTTTAAAAGCCAATGCAACCTAGTAATAATGGAAAAATATCGCTAAATACACGTTGGTACAAATATGTGAGGCAACCGTTGTAACTCAAACGGACTGATGCCGTTAGAAAGTCAATAAAATGTAGTTTTTGAAACTGTCTCTATTTCTTCAGCGCGCGCTAACTGCTTGGATTGGTCCACTGTAAAAAATGACTTATCGAACTAAATATTTAAATAAAGCGCTACCACAGCGCCCAGCGAAATTGCTGAGTTCCAGCAATCACGTCAAATTAAGAAGAATGTTATTTATTGCAGTCCAATAGTCTCATTTATCACATTTATAAGGTCAAAGTCCAAAATAAGTTCAATTAGATCCCACGGTCAATCGTTTCACTTTAAAAGCGACGCTACCTAGTATTATCGGAAAATATCGCTAAATACATGTTGGTGCAATAATGTGACGCAAACGCTGTAACTCAAACGGACTGATACCGTTAGTAAGTTAATAAAATGTAGTTTTTGAAACTGTCTCTATTTCTTCAGCGCGCGCTAACGGCTAGGATTGGTCCCACAGTAAAAAATGACTTACTTATCTAAATTTTTAAATAAAGCGCTACCCAGTGAAATTGCTGAGCTCCAGCAATCATGTCAAATTAAAAAGAATGTTATTTCTTGCAGTCCAATTGTATCATTTTTCGCTTTTATCATGTCAAAGTCCAAAATCAGTTCAATTAGGTCCCACGGTCAATCGTTTCGCTGTTAAAAGTGATGCAACGTAGTAATATCGGAAAATATCGCTAAATACATGTTGGTACGAATATGTGACGCAAACGTTGTAACTCAAACGGACTGATACCGTTAGAAAGTCAATAAAATCTAGTTTTTTAAATTGACTCTATTTCTTCTGCGCGCTAACGGCTTGGATTGGTCCCACTGTAAAAAATGACTTATCGAACTAAATATTTAAATAAAGAGCTAACAGAGCGTCCAGTGTAACTGCGGAGTTCCAGCAATCATGTCAAATTAAGAAGAATGTTATTTCTTGCAGTCCAATTGTCCCATTAATCACATTTATAAGGTCGAAGTCCAAAATCAGTTCAAAGGTCCAACGGTCAATCGTTTCACTTTTAAAAGCAATGCAACCTAGTAATAATGGAAAAATATCGCTAAATACACGTTGGTACAAATATGTGAGGCAACCGTTGTAACTCAAACGGACTGATGCCGTTAGAAAGTCAATAAAATGTAGTTTTTGAAACTGTCTCTATTTCTTCAGCGCGCGCTAACTGCTTGGATTGGTCCACTGTAAAAAATGACTTATCGAACTAAATATTTAAATAAAGCGCTACCACAGCGCCCAGCGAAATTGCTGAGTTCCAGCAATCACGTCAAATTAAGAAGAATGTTATTTATTGCAGTCCAATAGTCTCATTTATCACATTTATAAGGTCAAAGTCCAAAATCAGTTCAATTAGATCCCACGGTCAATCGTTTCACTTTAAAAAGCGACGCTACCTAGTATTATCGGAAAAATATCGCTAAATACATGTTGGTGCAATAATGTGACGCAAACGCTGTAGCTCAAACGGACTGATACCGTTAGTAAGTTAATAAAATGTAGTTTTTGAAACTGTCTCTATTTCTTCAGCGCGCGCTAACGGCTAGGATTGGTCCCACAGTAAAAAATGACTTACTTATCTAAATTTTTAAATAAAGCGCTACCCAGTGAAATTGTGAAGAAGTGTAACTGCGGAGTTCCAGCAGTCATGTCAAATTAAGAAGAATGTTATTTCTTGCAGTCCAATTGTCTCATTAATCACATTTATAAGGTCAAAGTCCAAAATCAGTTCAAAGGACCAACGGTCAATCGTTTCACTTTTAAAAGCAATGCAACCTAGAAATATCGGAAAAATATCGCTAAATACAAGTTGGTACAAATATGTAACGCAACCGTTGTAATGGACTGATGCCGTTAGAAAGTCAATGAAATGTAGTTTTTGAAACTTTCTCTATTTCTTGAGCGCGCGCTAACTGCTTGGATTGGTCCACTGTAAAAAATGACTTATCGAACTAAATATTTAAAAAAAGCGCTACCACAGCGCCCAGCGAAATTGCTGAGTTCCAGCAATCACGTCAAATTAAGAAGAATGTTATTTATTGCAGTCCAATTGTCTCATTTATCACATTTATAAGGTCAAAGTCCAAAATCAGTTCAATTAGATCCCACGGTCAATCGTTTCACTTTAAAAAGCGACGCAACCTAGTATTATCGCAAAAAAATATCGCTAAATACATGTTGGTGCAATAATGTGACGCAAACGCTGTAACTCAAAAGGACTGATACCGTTAGTAAGTTAATAAAATGTAGTTTTTGAAACTGTCTCTATTTCTTCAGCGCGCGCTAACGGCTAGGATTGGTCCCACAGTAAAAAATGACTTACTTATCTAAATTTTTAAATAAAGCGCTACCCAGTGAAATTGTGAAGAAGTGTGAATGCGGTGTTCCAGCAGTCATGTCAAATTAAGAAGAATGTTATTTCTTGCAGTTTAATTGTCTCATTAATCACATTTATAAGGTCAAAGTCCAAAATCAGTTCGAAGGTCCAACGGTCAATCGTTTCACTTTTAAAAGCAATGCAACCTAGTAATATCGGAAAAATATCGCTAAATACATGTTGGTACAAATATGTAACGCAACCGTTGTAATGGACTAATACCGTTAGAAAGTCAATGAAATGTAGTTTTTGAAACTTTCTCTATTTCTTGAGCGCGCGCTAACTGCTTGGATTGGTCCACTGTAAAAAATGACTTATCGAACTAAATATTTAAAAAAAGCGCTACCACAGCGCCCAGCGTAATTGCTGAGTTCCAGCAATCATTTCAAATTAAGAAGAATGTTATTTCTTGAAGTCCAATTGTCTCATTTATCATATTTATAAGGTCAAAGTCCAAAATCAGTTAAATTAGATCCCACGGTCAATCGTTTCACTTTTAAAAGCGATGCAACCTAGTAATATCGGAAAAATATCGCTAAATACATGTTGGTACGAATATGTGACGCAAACGTTGTAACTCAAACAGACTGATACCGTTAGAAAGTCAATATAATGTAGTTTCTGAAACTGTCTCTATTTCTTCAGCGCGCGTTAACGGCTAAGATTGGTACCACAATAAAAAACGACTTATCGAGCTAAATATTTAAATAGAGAGCTAGCAGAGTGTCCAGTGTAACTGCGGAGTTCCAGTAGTCATGTCAAATTAAGAAGAATGTTATTTCTTGCAGTCCAATTGTCACATCTTTCGCTTTTATCGTGTCAAAGTCCAAAATCAGTTCAATTAGGTCCCACGGTCAATCGTTTCACTGTTAAAAGCGATGCAACGTAGTAATATCGGAAAATATCGCTAAACACATGTTGGTTCGAATATGTGACGCAAACGTTGTAACTCAAACGGACTGATACCGTTAGAAAGTCAATAAAATGTATTTTTTGAAATTGTCTCTATTTCTTCTGCGCGCTAACGGCTTGGATTTGTCCACTTTAAAAATGACTTATCGAACTAAATATTTAAATAAAGCGCTACCACAGCGCCCAGCGAAATTGCTGAGTTCCAGCAATCATGTCAAATTAAGGAGAATGTTATTTCTTGCAGTCCAATTGTCTCATTTACCACATTTATAAAGTCAAAGTCCAAAATCAGTTCAATTAGATCCCACGGTCAATCGTTTCATTTTAAAAAGCGATGCAACCTAGTATTATCGGAAAAACATCGTTAAATACATGTTGGTGCAATAATGTGACGCAAACGCTGTAACTCAAACGGACTGATACCGTTAGAAAGGCAATAAAATGTAGTTTTTGAAACTGTCTCTGTTTCTTCAGCGCGCGCTAACGGCTAGGATTGGTCCCTCAGTAAAAAATGACTTACTTATCTAAATTTTTAAATAAAGCGCTACCCTGTGAAATTTTGAAGAAGTGTAACTGCGGAGTTCCAGCAGTCATGTCAAATTAAGAAGAATGTTATTTGTTGCAGTCCCATTGTCTCATTAATCACATTTATAAGGTCAAAGTCCAAAATCAGTTCAAAGGTCCAACGGTCAATCGTTTCACTTTTAAAAGCAATGCAACCTAGTAATATCGGAAAAATATCGCTAAATACACGTTGGTACAAATATGTGACGCAACCGTTGTAATGGACTGATACCGTTAGAAAGTCAATGAAATGTAGTTTTTGAAACTTTCTCTATTTCTTGAGCGCGCGCTAACTGCTTGGATTGGTCCACTGTAAAAAATGACTTATCGAACTAAATATTTAAAGAAAGCGCTACCACAGCGCCCAGCGAAATTGCTGAGTTCCAGCAATCATGTCAAATTAAGAAGAATGTTATTTCTTGCAGTCCAATTGTTTCATTTATCACATTTATAAGGTCAAAGTCCAAAATCAGTTCAATTAGATCCCACGGTCAATCGTTTCACTTTTAAAAGCGATGCAACCTAGTAATATCGGAAAAATATCGCTAAATACATGTTGGTACGAATATGTGACGCAAACGTTGTAACTCAAACAGACTGATACCGTTAGAAAGTCAATATAATGTAGTTTTTGAAACTGTCTCTATTTCTTCTGCGCACGCTAACGGATTACATTGGTCCCACTGTAAAAAATGACTTATCGAACTAAATTATTAAATAAAGAGTTAACAGAGCGTCCAGAGTAACTGCGGAGTTCCAGCAATCATGTCAAATTAAGGACAATGTTATTTCTTGCAGTCCAATTGTCTCATTTATCACATTTATAAGGTCAAAGTCCAAAATCAGTTCAATTAGATCCCACGGCCAATCGTTTCACTTTTAAAAGCGATACAACCTAGTAATATCGGGAAAATATCGCTAAATACATGTTGGTACGAATATGTGACGCAACCGTTGTAACTCAAACGGACTGATACCGTTAGAAAGTCAATGAAATGTAGTTTTTGAAACTTTCTCTATTTCTTGAGCGCGCGCTAACTGCTTGGATTGGTCCACTGTAAAAAATGACTTATCGAACTAAATATTTAAATAAAGCGCTACTACAGCGCCCAGCGAAATTGCTGAGTTCCAGCAATCATGTCAAATTGAGAAGAATGTTATTTCTTGCAGTCCAATTGTCTCATTTATCACATTTATAAGGTCAAAGTCCAAATCAGTTCAATTAGATCCCACGGTCAATCGTTTCACTTTTAAAAGCGATGCAACCTAGTAATATCGGAACAATATCGCTAAATACATGTTGGTACGAATATGTGACGCAAACGTTGTAACTCAAACAGACTGATACCGTTAGAAAGTCAATATAATGTAGTTTTTGAAACTGTCTCTATTTCTTCTGCGCGCGCTAACGGCTTAGATTGGTCCCACTGTAAAAAATGACTTATGGAACTAAATATTTAAATAAAGAGTTAACAGAGCATCCAGAGTAACTGCGGAGTTCCAGCAATCATGTCAAATTAAGGAGAATGTTATTTCTTGCAGTCCAATTGTCTCATTTATCACATTTATAAGGTCAAAGTCCAAAATCACTTCAATTAGATCCTACGGTCAACGTTTCACTTTTAAAAGCGATGCAACCTAGTAATATCGGAAAAATATCGCTAAATACACGTTGGTACAGATATGTGACGCAACCGTTGTAATGGACTGATACCGTTAGAAAGTCAATGCAATGTAGTTTTTGAAACTTTCTCTATTTCTTGAGCGCGCGCTAACTGCTTGGATTGGTCCACTGTAAAAAATGACTTATCGAACTAAGTATTTAAATAAAGCGCTACTACACCGCCCAGCGAAATTGCTGAGTTCCAGCAATCATATCAAATTGAGAAGAATGTTATTTCTTGTAGTCCAATTGTCTCATTTATCACATTTATAAGGTCAAAGTCCAAAATCAGTTCAATTAGATCCCACGGTCAATCGTTTCACTTTTAAAAGCGATGCAACCTAGTAATATCGGGAAAAATCGCTAAATACATGTTGGTACGAATATGTGACGCAAACCGTTGTAACTCAAACGACTGATACCGTTAGAAAGTCAATATAATGTAGTTTTTGAAACTGTCTCTATTTCTTCTGCGCGCGCTAACGGCTTGGATTGGTCCCACTGTAAAAAATGACTTATCGAACTAAATATTTAAATAAAGCGCTTAACAGAGCGCCAGCGAACTGCGGAGTTCCAGCAATCATGTCAAATTAAGAGAATGTTATTTCTTGCAGTCCAATTGTCTCATTTATCACATTTATAAGGTCAAAGTCCAAAATCAGTTCAATTAGATCCACGGTCAATCGTTTCACTTTTAAAAGCGATGCAACCTAGTAATATCGGGAAAATATCGCTAAATACATGTTGGTACGAATATGTGACGCAACCGTTGTAACTCAAACGGACTGATACCGTTAGAAAGTCAATGAAATTTAGTTTTTGAAACTGTCTCTATTTCTTCAGCGCGCGCTAACGGCTAGGATTGGTCCCACTGTAAAAAATGACTTATCGAGCTAAATATTTAAATAGAGAGCTAGCAGAGTGTCCAGTGTAACTGCGGAGTTCCAGTAGTCATGTCAAATTAAGAAGAATGTTATTTCTTGCAGTCCAATTGTCTCATTTTTCGCTTTTATCAAGTCAAAAGTTCAGTTCAATTAGTCCACGGTCAATCGTTTCACTGTTAAAAGCGATGCAACGTAGTAATATCGGAAAATCGCTAAAAACATGTTGGTACGAATATGTGACGCAAACGTTGTAACCCAAACGGACTGATACCGTTAGAAAGTCAATAAAATGTAGTTTTTGAAATTGTCTCTATTTCTTCTGCGCGCGCTAACGGCTTGGATTGGTCCCACTGTAAAAAATGACTTCGAACTAAATATATAAATAAGGAGCTAACAGAGCGTCCAGTGTAACTGCGGAGTTCCAGCAGTCATGTTAAATTAAGAAGAATGTTATTTCTTGCAGTCCAATTGTCTCATTAATCACATTTAAAAGGTTAAAGTCCGAAATCATTCAATTAGGTCCAACGGTCAATCGTTTCACTTTTAAAAGCAATGCAACCTAGTAATATCGGAAAAATATCGCTAAATACACGTTGGTACAAATATGTGACGCAACCGTGTACTCAAACGGACTGATACCGTTAGAAAGTCAATGAAATGTAGTTTTTGAAACTGTCTCTATTTCTTCAGCGCGCTGTAACTGCTTGGATTGTCCACTGTAAAAAATGACTTATCGAACTAAATATTTAAATAAAGCGCTACAGCGCCCAGCGAAATTGCTGAGTTCCAGCAATCATGTCAAATTAAGGAGAATGTTATTTCTTGCAGTCCAATTGTCTCATTTATCACATTATAAAGGTCAAAGTCCAAAATCAGTTTCAATTAGATCCCACGGTCAATCGTTTCACTTTAAAAGCGATGCAACCTAGTATATCGGAAAATGTCGCTAAATACATGTTGGTACGAATATGTGACGCAACCGTTGTAACTCAAACGGACTGATACCGTTAGAAAGTCAATGAAATTTAGTTTTTGAAACTGTCTCTATTCTTCAGCGGCGCTAAACGGCTAGGATTGGTCCCACTGTAAAAAATGACTTATCGAACTAAATATTTAAATAAGAGCTACAGAGCGTCCAGTGTAACTGCGGAGTTCCAGCAGTCATGTCAATTAAGAGAATGTTATTTCTTGCAGTCCAATTGTCCTCATTTATATCACATTTATGGTCAAAGTCCAAAATCAGTTCAATTAGGTCCACGGTCAATCGTTTCACTTTTAAAAGCGATGCCAACCTAGTAATATCGGGAAAATATCGCTAAAACATGTTGGTACGAATATGTGACGCAACACGTTGTAACTCAACGGACTGATACCGTTAGAAAGACAATGAAAGTAAATTTTTGAATACTGTCTCTATTCTTTCACGCGTCGCAAGCTAGTACGGCTAGGATTGGTGCCCACAGTCGAAACTTGACTTATTTTATCTAAATTTTTAAAAAAGTGCTACCACACGCGCACAGTGTA